>JANHGB010015168.1:0-55059 GCA_026283785.1 Coracopsis vasa | reverse complement strand
CGGTGTTCAAGGCCAGGTTGGACAGAGCCTTGGGTGACATGGTTTAGTGTGAGGTGTCCCTGCCCATGGCAGTGGGGATGGAACTAGATGATCTTAAGGTCCTTTACAACCCTAACTATTCTATGATTCTTTGATTCTAATTTACTGTTCAAGTTTACATGTAAACAAGAACAACACTGTGCTTGCTTTAATTGGGAGATGCCCTTCGTAAAGTGTTGTCCTTAATCACACAGAGTATGACAGAGAATATAAATAATGTCGTGAAATTGCCCTATTTTCTCTTGGATCACTTTTCTATGTGCAGACATCAAAAAGGAAAAAAAACTGTTGTGTTTTTTTTCCCAAAGACTTTAATACTTCACTTTCTTCAGTGTTAGGTGAGGAGCACTGTCTCTGTGTCTGAGAACAGTAAATGTAGATGACATACATTGTCTTTTCATATTTATCCTTGTTAGCTACAGAGAAATTCCACATATTCTTCATCTCCGATTCTGATTTTTCCTAGAAGATATTATTTTTCTCTTTTTTTTTCTCCAGAAGCAGATTCATTTCTGAGGCTGACAAAATTATTTCTCTTTGGCGTTATATGCACATAGACATACTGGGCTACGCGCATACTGAAAGGCTATTAAGAAGTTTTTCACACTTCCATTTGAGTAGTTTTTATTGCTGTTTTTATAATGGGTTCTGTAGAAACTCAGTTAAGTTAAAAAAAAAAAAAAGAGATTATATGAGGAAAAATGCACTCTAACGGAGGAAATATAACGTAAGCAAAATGCTGGAAAATGCTGTTGAACGCATTTAGATTGCAATGATGAGAATATTTAAACAGTGAGAATGATTAATTATACAGGAAAAAGATGCAGCTCTAGTAGGCCATTGAGGGACAGACTGATCCAGAGTTAGGAAATCAGTGAAGCAAAGTCACATGAATTGTATGAAGAGTCATCCACAGTGATACAGTATGTGAAGATGCACTTGGGTGATGTTACAGACCTCTAAGTGTCCTCCAGAAAGCACGTGAAAGGCAAAAGGAAGTGACAGATTCTCTAGCTATTTCTGTATTTCAATCAAAGCTAATGACCTTTCCAAAAACATGTTTGAACCCCTTACTTCAAGAAGGAAAATATGCTTCACTAGTAAGGTTGTCACAGAATGGGACAGAAGAGTCCCAGAAGTGGAGTCCCAGAAGCATTACTCTGCTGGGCCCAAACATATGATGAAGTGTCATTTGCATTACTTCAGATATATCATTTCAGCTACCTGTACTGTTCAATATAACAGAACTTGGATGGTATTAAAAAGCCGTCTATATTTCCAACATCCACAGATGTTGGCCTTAAAACCAAAAATGGAAATACTCAGTTCGCTGTGAAGGAGTAGATGGAAGCAAGCCCCGAATATTGCTGTGTTATAAATTGCCTGATTTCTCCAGTGAACAGATGTTTAACTGGTATTAACATTATTTCAGCTATTAAATTAAATCTGAATCATGATCCTACTTCTTATTCTCCAAGGACACACACGACCTGTGCACTACAGTAGTCTACTTTGGTCTTTACATATAAGTGAAAAACAATGACCTTTACTGAGTATCAGTGCTACCCACTAACAGCAAAGGGAATCCAAAGCAAGGTCATATTCTTAATGTGTTTTCAATGGAAAATATCTTCTGATTTTTGTAAGAATTCTATAGTCTTCATGATATTTTGGATTGTAAGGACAGCAAATAAGACTGTTGACTTGAATATTAGAATACATAGTATATCTACTGGAATCTTAAAGTTTTACAAAACACTAAAATTTTATTCTTGCATTACATTACAATTTATGCACTACTAATATAAAATACAAAAAATTTTGTTCTGGTCTAAAAATGTATTTCACCCTTGCAAAGGAGGAAAATAACTGTATCTGTTCTTTCTGAAAGATAAAATATATGATCTCTAAACTGACTTTCAATTCTTATTCCAGAGCATTCAACAGGGAGAGATGTGGTACAACTGTAGAGAACTGGAATACAAATTCCTTTTTCTCTGGTTTTTGTGGGATTATTTTTGTTTTGTGTTGTTTTGCTTTTCATTTCTGGTGAAAATTGATTTACTATTTTATGTGTGACTTTTTTACCATGTATGATTTACTTTTCTTCCATGGTATCACGTTTTGACAAGTATATATCCAACTTTGAAACGTATTACTTATACCTGTTACAAATACACTGGAGACTGTCAGCTCCTGACAGGAATTCTTCTTTCAATAAAAAGATAGCTCTTAAGCAAAATATGCAACCTTTGCCTACTTAGGGCACTCAAGGACGTATCTTCATACAGCTTGCAAAGTCTTATCTTGTTCTTCTGGAAAAAAATTATATTCTTTGGATTTAGAGCCACTGGATAAACTTTCAACCTAGTTCATATTATCCATATTCATGAACTGCTGTAAATACTTTCTAGGAAAAAAATACTTTTTTTTTTTTTCTTTTTTCAACAACAGTGAAGTGGACTGACATGCTAATAATAAGAGATGGCACACCTTACTTTATCGTGGTGAAAGTAGCAACAACAAATCATCTGCAGAATATAACAATCTCAAATGGCTCCTTTCAAAGTTAATATTTTTATAATTATTTCTAAGAAATAATTTTGAAGCTATTAACCTGTCATTTGACAGCATAACTTGAATATGCATTGCTGTATTTGATTCCTTATGTACAAAATTCTTATCAAATGCTCTTGATACTCCTGGGCGAAATCAGATTTACATAATATTCATAAAAAAAAATCCACACTTCAAAATCTGATGCAAGCTGCACAGCCAGGGTTTGACATAATTGTTCATAGCTGCCCAAGAGAAAATAACATTGCATGTATAAGTCTTAAGGGACCCTCACAGTAGCTAAAAATATGATTTATATTTATATAAGAATAAATTAAAGTTACAGGTCCAAATACTGAGACGTTGGGGTTTTTTTTGGTTTTTGGTTTTTTTTTTTGGGGGGGGTCTTCTGTTTTCTTCTGTAAACACTTCTGTTATGGAACTGTTTACTTCTCACCACTGCTTACCCAGTCTAGAGGACAAGTGAATATTACCATTTAAATTTTAGCTTTCTATCTTTAAATTAAAGATAACTATCACTTTTCACAGAGCGATATATTTGTAGTTGTCAATATAAGGAATCAGGCTCAGATACTACTCTTTCAGTTTTGAATGTTAGCGCAATCACTGATCTGTCTAAAGATGGTTTCCATGAAGATATTGAACATTGTGTTTTTCTCATTAGTATCTTCCTCTGTTAAGATGAGCAAAATTATTAAAAAATCTGCTCATGTGATACACAAAAACTGATTTTAACTCATTTTCATGACATCAGGTACTCTTTATTTGCTTTTGTAATATACAGGGTCATTATAAATAATTATTTCCACAGAGTAATGCAGAATAAGCAATGTTGCAAAAAAATTGTCTAATGCTAAAATCCTTTTATTCCAAAGTATTTATTTCAAGAGAAAAATTGATACAAAATTAAAAACAAAAGAAAAACCAGTACAATATTTCTTAGCAAGGAAAAAGTTTATACACATACACGGACACACAAACATATATGAAATTATATATATACACACTTCTACATAGTAATTGATAGTATCATTTTTCTAGCCACTGGTCCCCAAACTTTTACTTGGCCTGAATTCCAACTAATTTTTTTTTTTTCATTGAATGTTCCTTTTGATTACATGAAGCAAAACAAAGACAAATACCTTGTAGACTAATACCAACAATTTTGGTCATTATGATGACTCAAATAATATTTAAAAATCAAATATCTTTATTTTTTTTTTCCAATAGCATGTTTACAGTTTCCGATAATATTTGAGTAGATTGATTTAACTAACTGCTAGTATCTGCATATCTGAATGCAAGTACACAACATACTGCATAATTTAGAAGTCAAATGATCAAAACAAACTGGTTTCTGTGACACATTCTATTTTTCACTGTTATTAATAAGCAATATATTGTGGGTAATGTTAAATCAGATTTCCTCTTTGTTATTAGTTGACCTTTATCTTGCACTGAAAGATCTACTGCAACCTGAGGAAAAGCAGGTGGAAACAAAAAAGGAATTTAAGCATTAACCTTCTTTCTGACAGATGTCTTTTTTTTTGTCAGAAAAACAGTACTTAGTCATTGATTTTCCCACTAATCAATCCAAAAAGGTGTAATTTTCATTAAGTATATGCCTAATGGAAAGATACCTGACTCAACTGTATTATATTATGCTTGAGCCTCTAGTGAATTTTCTGAATCGTTTCAGGTTCACTACTCAAAAACAAATGGTCATGAAAGATTTCCAAAGGGTGCTTCAACCATGAAGATGACTGACACAGAAACAAATTAATTTGAATGATTTGCTTCAAAAGTTTAAGTACTTGTTATAATTGCTGAAAAAATTACATCATTTACTACTACAAGCTATCTGCAATACATTTTTTTAGTATCTCTCTAAATACTTGACTCTTTCCTCATCACAAGGCTTATTGATGTGTTAGAAATCACAGAAGTGCCTGAGGACTGAGTCATGAAGGAATTAAAGCTTGTAGCCCCAGAAAGGTGGCAGGATCAATAGCCCAACTGAAGCACATTTACACCAATGCACATAGCACGAGCAACAAACAGGAAGAGCTGGAAGCCAATGTAGAGTGGGAAAATTATGATACCCTTGCAATTACGAAAACAAGATGGGATGACTCACACAACTGGAATACTGCGATGGATGGGTATAAACTCTTTAGAAAGGATAAGAAAGGAAGAGAGGGTTCCTCCAGGGGCTGCAGGTTGGATATCTGCTTCACATGGACCTTTATGGGCTGCATGGTTATAACCTGTGTCACTATGGTCTTCCCTATGGGCTGCCAGGGAATCTCTGCCTCAGCATCTGGAGCACCTCCTTCCCCTCTTTATTCACTGACCTTGGTGGCAGCAGTGCGTTTGCTCTCACATTTTCTACCTCATCTCTCCCAGCTGCTGTTGTGCAGCATTTTTTGTCCTTTTTTATATAAGTTATCACAGAAATGCTACCAACATCACTGATGGTCTCTGCTTTGGCCAGTATCAGATCTGTCTTGGAGCCACCTGGAACTGAATCTGTCAGATATGGGAGCAGTTTCTGGTGCCTTCTCAAGAAAGCCACTCCTGCTACCAAAACTTGACATACCCAATAAACTGATTTTACCAACCAAATAACCAAAGGGGACATATCATAGAATCACAGAATCAACTAGGTTGGAAAAGACCTTTAAGATCATCAAGTCCAAACTTACGACTGACAAGTCTACCACCAAACCATGTCACTAAGGGCTTCATCTACATGTTTATTGAACAGTTCCAGGGACAGTGATTCCACCATTCCCCTGGGAAGCCTGGTCCAATACCTGATTACCATCTCTGTGAAGAAATTTTTCCTAACATTCAATCTAAACCTTCCCTGGCACAGCTTAAAGCTGTTACATCTTGTCCTATCACTTGTTACTTAGGAGAAGAGACTGACCCTCATCTCACTGCAATCTCCATTCAGGTAGTTGAAGACAGTGATAAGGTCCCCCCGATCCTTCTTTTCTCCAGACTAAATAACCTCAGTTCCCTCAGCCATTCCTCATTAAGACTTATTCTCCAGACCTTCCACCAGCTTTGCTGCTCTTCTCTGGACCTGCTCCAGCACCTCAATATCTCTCTGTAGTGAGGGGCCTAGAACTGAACACAGGATTTGAGGTGCGGCCTCACTAGTGCCAAGTACAGGGGTATGATCACTTCCACAGTCCTCCTGGCCACACTATTTCTGATACAAGCCACGAGGCCATTGTCCTTGGCTGCCTGGGCACTCTGATGGCTCATGTTTAGCAGCTGTCAATCAGCACTCCAGGTCCAAAGCCTGTAGCATTGCATGGGGTTGTTGTGGCTCAAGTGCAGGACCTGGCACTTTGCCTTGTTGAACCTCATACAACTGGCCTCAGCCCATCAATCCAGCCTGTCCAGACCCCTCTGCAGAGCCTTCCTATCCTCCAGCAGATCAATACTCCCACCCAACTTGGTGTCATCTGCAAGTTTACTGAGGGTGCACTCAATCCCCTCATCCAGATCACCAAAAAAGATATTAAATGACACTGGCCCTAATACCAAGCCCTGAGGGACACCACTAGTGACCTCTCACCATCTAGATGTGAAACAATTTACCACTACTCCTTGGGCTCTGCCATCCAGCCAGTTTTCAACCCGATGTAGAATACACCTTTCCAGGCCTTGAGCAGCTAATTTCTCCACAAATGCTTTATGCAGTAGATCTGTCCCAAATGTTGCCTTCCCATTGTGCCTCCTCCTTCCCCCACCCCTACTTGCCCTATAGCTTGCTTTAGTCCTGAGGTTCCTCTCTCCTCCTGCTCTACACACTGTTGTTCAGGTCCCTGGCAAGAAAACAGCAGAGGAGAAATATGAGGTGTGAAAGGAATCTGATTTAAGAGGCAAAAGCAAAGGAGACTCTTGGTTTTATTTTAAGAGGGAAACCAGCAACTTCAGGTATAACAAAAGGGGTTGGAAATCTTTATTGTGGATTGCAAGAACCAGCCTCAGCATACGTAGCATGCTTGCCCTCAGGGAAAGTTAGAGCCCATGACAAGCGAAGTCAAAATTCCCAATTTCTAGACCTTGCCTGTCTCAGGTAAATAACTTCACCGGAGCTTTCTTTTTTGTTTGTGCCAGACACTGGAAACCCTATTAATGACCTTTAAATTAATCCCCATTCTCCTCAAACCCAAACATTAAATTCTCTGGGAGAAACTGGAGATCAAAGCATTGCCTGCACATCTGTGTCTAGGTGAAAAAGATACACTCATTCTGTGTTAGGATGGCAGGAAAACTATTCTTACGCTGCAATTTCCTTCTAGGAATGGAGCACACAACTAATCACCATAGACGCACATATAGAGAGCAAAATAGAAAGCTGTTTCTCATCTAAACAGCTGAAATGCAGCTTAAAGCGTCGGTTACTGGCGAGTCCTTATGGAGACACCAAACTGCTATTAGCAAGAGGGGAAAAAGTCCTTGAATGGTTTAGATAGTTTTCTGATCAGTTCTTAATCCTTCATTAAAATAAACGGGAAAGCTCTGTGTTGGTCCTATCTCTTGAACTATAAATATGCAGTATCCGGAGAGATGGATATTTTGGATTGAATAGGGCTGCTATGCGCACATTCTCTGGTTCCTATATTGCAAAACCAGTTATTTAGAGATGACTCTGTGTGTGTGAGAGGGGTTGCTTCCCTCCCCCCCCCCGCCTTTTAAATAGACAGGGATGCATGCTATATGGTCCAGTCAATTGTTATGAGCTACAGCCTTTCAGAAAGCACTCTTTGCTCTTAGGCACATGTGATTTGTTGCATGAAGAGTGCAAATGGTATGTAAAGTTTGCTTTTACATTGCGCCTTCAGGAAAATACTCAAGACAAATAGGAGAGACATTCTCAGGCACAGAGAAATACCTGATCTGTGCAAACCTGTAAGTGGAGGAGAGGTTTAAGAAACACCTATAAATGAGATGTAACAAAAAAAGAAAAACTAATAATAAAAAAAGAAAAAAATCACTTTGTGGCAAGGCAAACAAAAGCAGTAGAGAATGGGAGAGAGTTCAGCATGGTTCCAGCTGCTAGTAGTAAAAAGGTTGGTCTTAGATACACGTGTCAGTACCAGGAGCTCTGTGTGTGCGCATAGAAGGGGGAGGAAAATGAGACGTGATTGCAGGTGGTAGACACAAAATATGTAGAGAAAAGAGGATGTACCAGAGAGCCAGGAGGGGAGTGCTTTTGTGCAGAAGGGTGCTATAGTTTGGGGTATGCAATACACATAAGTTTAGAATATTTTTGTCTTTTTCACCATGGAAAGAAGAACTAAATGCTACTAGAAATACAGATATAAGGAGTTTGGAGGGAAAGTGTTATATACTGAAAATAAACTGCTATGCATTGAGCATTGTGTATTGGGGTAATTAGGACAGATGAGCCATGCAAAGGTGGTCAGCTAAAAAGGGGAACTGCTGCAGGTCAACTGGAAAAAGAGTATCTTTGTGGGTGGAAAAAAGTTTAGGAGTTCAGAAGGGGAAGTAACACTTGAAAGGGATGGGAAAAGGTGCAGACTGGAGACTGGGTGATGATATGAAAGGGATGTACAAAGGTGCTAGGGTGTGCAAGGGGGAGGTAGGGTATGAAGTGGGAGTGGAGGGAGAAAGGTGAAAACACAGGACACAAAGGATGTTTGGAGGAGGAAGAAAAATATGAACTATTTTCTATTCGAAGAAAGGTATGGAAAATAATCAGCTACATGATGCTTGTGGGGGGCATCTAAAGGAGACACCTTTGATTCTGCCAAGAAATAGATACGAGGATGTATTTGCAACGAAGGTGTGAAGAGTATGAAAAGGAAAGCTTGCATGGTGATAGAAACACATGCCGAGAAGAGGAATGCAGAGGAAAAAGCTGAGCTGGATGGAGATAGGGTGTGGTGATGGGAAAGGGTATAGGGACCTATAAAGGTATCTGAGGGGGTAGTTGCTTAGAGAAATTTCAGAGGAGGTTGGAAGCCTGCTGGAGTGTGCTGCTTGGCTGCAAGGGAGAGACAGAACTGAGGAAAAAGCCATGTGAAGGTGCTGTGAAGAAATGCAAGATAGTGGAAACCATGGGGGCAGGGTAAACTGTGACAGGAATATAAAGATGTAGCAGATCTTGAGAAGCATGAGAATGGGGAAAAAATCAGGAATGTAGGAGGCATGAGGATGAAATTAAGAGTTAGGTTTTCTGTAAAGATGCCTAGGCATCCAGAAGAGGTATAAGGCAAGAGAGCACAGGATGAGAGGAAATTTAGGGGTTTATTTCTTCACAGGCAAACAGAGAAAATAGTGTAAATATGCAGGAGTGCCTTGGCCAGCAGAAACAGAGAATGCCTCTTTATCAGGTAGTTGAAATAACACAGGAGAAGAACTGGTAATATGTTATAGGGGAAGCAGTTGAGGAAAATAATGTAAAGTAAGGAATAATGTGAGGGGTGTAGGAGGAGGAGAATGCATATACAAACAAAAAGGAGTGATTTTCTATTAAGAGAGGTGTAACAAATGTGCTTATATCTCTGTGGTAGGTACTGTCTAAGTGAAGCAGCAAGAGGGAATGGAACAAATGTGTTAGCAGAGCAATGACTAAAGATATAAAGGGTGAGAAGAGAAGGAATGGGAGGGATAACTACCTGGAGGGCCCTATAAGCCACATAGCTGTACTAAGGTCAAAAGTAAAGTGTGAAGTGTGTGGAGGGGTAAGTGGAGTTAGGAGCTGTAGGGCATGAAGTGGAAGCGAATGGGAATGACAGTTCATGTTACCAGGGGTGAGAAACTTAGCATAGGTTGTCACATAATGGTGTGTAAGCAAGGAAAGTACCTGCTAGTTTGTGCCTGCTTGTAAGGGCTGTGGAAGGGAAGGTGAAAGGAGTGAAAAGCTGTGTCTGATAAGGGAGATTTGTGCATGAAGCATGCTCTAAGTAAATGAGGGAAGTACAGGAAAGGATTGCAGACCTGGATGTGGGGCCTGGGAGAAGGGAAACAGCTTATGGGGGAGGGAAGAGTGATGAGGAGTGAGAAAAAGTTTATGACGGCTTAAGCCATCTGTAGTTATCTGCCTCTTAATTTAAGGGAGGCTGACTAAGTGTGCAAGGGTCTGTACATGCATGCATAGCAGCATGAGAGCAAGTTGGGAGTTAAGTGTAAGGGAGAGCAAGTAGGGGACATAGGTAAATGCATATAGTCAGTGACAATAGCTGCTGGTTTTGTGTGCTGGTCAGACAGATTTGTTCAGTGAGTGTTGTGCTTATGTGACTGGCAGAGTTGTAGAGGCAGGCATGTGATGATAATGATCCAGTGGGTTTGCAGGAAGAAGCTGAAATCCTTGAGGGGCAAGTAAGAGTCCTAGGTTGCCATACGGGACATATGTCTGTGTGGAAGTTACAAAAATGCACCCATGAAGATGGCTACGGGAGGCCAACAGGAGAATCACGTGTCCACTGCATTTGTGGCACAACTCTCCGTGTTGAAATAAGTTATGTAAGACACACAACAGAGGTGAGTTTCGTGAGGACTAAGAAGCAATGTTTGCATTGAGAAGGAGGGTAGGGAAAGATGACTAACTGAGAAAATGGTTTGGTGCGTGGGTAGCAATAGGGCTAAATGTGTGCTCGATGTGCTTCACTTCTGTGTGATGTGCACAGCGGGCAGGCTCTCCTTTAGAGATTTTACAGACTTTTTTCTAAAGAATGACTGAATAATCCTGAACAAAACCCCAGGATGTCTAACTAAAATATTTATACCAGCTTCATTTGGAGGCATATCAATGCGTCTTATTTTCATGTCTTCAAACTTCACTATACTACTGCAGGTGCAAAATGGCAGAGATATTTCTCTAGGACCAGTTACCAGGGCTGTTGGATGAACAGCCATAGGATAGAAGTACACATAGAGAGTACAGATGTCAGTCAAAGGAAACAAGAAAGAACTAGCTTTCTGCATGGCTTGAAGCAGTGCTGGAGTAATGTGCAGCTGGCTGAAGGTTAAATGCTTAGGACACATTATGGGTGTGAGAGAGAAACACTGAGAATGCCTTTCCCTTCAAAACAATCACATATATTGACATCTGCTCTTCTAATCTGCTCTACCAATATCTTCAAATTGTCTGGCTTGCCTAGGGGTTTGGTACCATCTTAAGCACTGTCCTACTCTGGGTAGGAAAGTGTTTGTTTACATCTATAGCTAATAAGAAGATTGCGAGCAATTCTGCGAGACTTGCACTGGGAGAAGACAGTCTGATCACACTGAACCTTTAGGCTTGAAGCCTCTGGGCCCAGACTTTACGTTCTATCAGTCACATAAGAGTTCATGGATCACAATCTGGTTTATTCCATGGATCAATCCCTGCCAAAAAAAGAGAAAAAAATAAGTACTCTGTAAAATACTTAGCTAGTAGGCAGTTAGTACAACCATGGTCTGTGTTGGGAAACCATTGTCATACTTTATACCATTGTTTCCCACTAAGGAGTCCAATTCAAGCTCCCCAGCTGAATAATATTTCCTGGTGTTGCCTGGAGCTGGTTGTGGTCAGTAGAAAGCCCCTTTCTTCTGTGGTGGCAGTGAACTTCCCACAGGCAGGTTGTAGGTGGTGGGGACATCAAGAGATTGTCCATGAGGGGGAGACAATCAGCCCCAGCCACTGGGATGCAGCTGGGCTCAGACCACAGGCCCCAGCCTACCCTGCCCACTGGCACCAGTATGGCCCAGGGTAATGGTCTCTGACCACTCTGCTTCCTCCCCACCTAACTGCTGAGGAAATTATTAAAAAGCAAATAGTGGCATTGACCTGCCAGCTGGCCGTGAAAAGAGATATGGATTGATGGGTACAATTAGTGTTGGATAGTGGCAGGAAGCGGATCAAAGCATGACTGATCAAGCTGTGTTGGAGTGCAAAGAACATGGGGCATTTGTGCCTGCCTGGACTCCTTTGTAGCCATGGCACAGCCAAAGAAATGTGTTTGCTGGAACATCTGTCTGTTCCTGCAGATGTTTGCTGGTGCGGGAACATGTGTGTGCCTCCTCATGTTGACTAGGAGCAGACAGTGGAAAGAAACTGCGTGTGGGTAGGGATGACAAAGGTGGATGACAGCTGTTTCTGTGTGGGAGACAACCATCCCTGTTCAAGCATCTGTTGGTGGGGGATATGGGGATAAGTTGCTTTCTGAAAGGAGAGATGGGATAGTGCATGTGAAGAGAGAAGTGGTAAGGGTGGGTATGGAGTAGTTTCAAGGTTGTGGAATGAGTTCTAGAGGAAATAGACAGAGCTATGCTCCTGATTGTATCATGACCTTCAAGTACATAGGGGAAGGGGACTCCTCTGCAGAAAGCCTCAAGGAATATTACACTTCCTGAGGAATTAAAAGAAAAACACATCCAAGCACCCAGTACAGTTAAGACTGTTCTTCTTTCCTTCACGTGGTACAAGCACCTCGCTGTGTGAGCAAGCTAAGCAAGGTGGCCTTTTTCCTTTAGGGCAGCAAGGATTTGGAAAGATCAGAACAAGATCATATACTCCTCCCTTTCTTATCTTTCTCTATGTCTCTCTCCTCTCCACCTCTTTGCACACACGCAAAAGGGTCTTTCCCAATTTGGCTTCTAAGTTTGTGTTTGAAATTGCCCTCTGCGGAAATGTATGATAAAGGTATGTTTGCATGAGGACAGTGGTGTGTCGAGGAGGGTTGAGTGTCTGTACGTGTTGCAACAAAGTTCATCGGTAGTCATCTGGAGCTCAGAGAAGTCAACATGTTGGTTGCGTTTCAATGCACATGGAAAGGATAGGAGGTAATTCCACTTTTCCATCAGGCAGTGCCGGGAAACCGGCATGCATGACTCATTGCCACTCTGCCTGTACTTTAGAGGGAGTTGCCGCCTGCCTAGCCATGTAAATACACATATTCCATAGAACAAGCTCCATTTGCGTTATCTTTTACAAACTTGTACCAGAGGAGATGAAAACATTCATGGAGGATTGCAACCTATAGAGTAAGATTTGCATCACTCCTCCAAGATTATCTGTGTTTCAGCTGCATGTTACCGATAATGGAACTACAGCAATAAATGTCCTTTTTCTCAGCTGCTCTTTCACACTTTCTAGCAATAAATTCCTTTATTTTGGGTTTGTCCCTGCTATAGATTTTACATGTTTTATCTTACATTGGCTGAGTTAGCATGTGAGAAACTGTTAATCTAGTTAACTTTGAAATATATATTTCTAGGCTATGGCCCTACAAAAATTCATGCACATTTGCCAGAA
This sequence comes from Coracopsis vasa, assembly GCA_026283785.1. Taxonomy (NCBI): domain Eukaryota; kingdom Metazoa; phylum Chordata; class Aves; order Psittaciformes; family Psittacidae; genus Coracopsis; species Coracopsis vasa. Next base: position 42,158 of record JANHGB010015168.1, on the reverse strand, counting down.
GTATAAATCAATATTGTCAGAGGTAACTGGCAGTTAACTGGAGAGTTACAGAAGAAGGAAGCTGCACTCTACATGAATGTTTAAAGGCTCATCTACAGTCAAAAGTGAATTCAGGTTGTGAGTGTGAAATTTAAATCCGGTAACTGCTTCTGAAAAGCTCTGTGGTTAGACAAGTTATAAGTTAGCCTCCTTTCCTGTGGCTTCTGCCTCAGCCAGGAGGTAGACAAGCACACTCACAAGACGAAAGCAGCTTTTGTCACCTTGAGAGATAGGATTTGGGCAATATTTGGTTTCTGCTCCAAACCAAGATCAGATGTTATGAATTTTAACTACTAAATACAGACCTTATAAATGTGATAGAGACATTTAACCAGTTTTCCCAGTAGGATCTGTTTGAGGTAAACTTGTAGTACCACTAGATGCTGTGATCTGTGACAAGCTTGGTTTCAGAAATACTAACTGATAATGACAAATCTGATGCCTTAGGGGAATAAAAAACATAATACGTAGTCAGCTGAGTAAAAAAAAAAAAAAAAGATTCCTTATATACAAATAGTATAGTAGAAATATTTAAGAAATGCATTGGAAGAATGTGGAAACATTTGTGTGTGTTCTATCTCTACCATTCCCCACACTTCCTTACCTACTCCTAGCATATAAGCAGTAGGCACAAAACCAAGGTAGCTGCAAGGTAGCAGCAAAAATAAAGTCCAGTGACACCATCTTAGACTTTGCCCTGCTCTGGATTAGGTAACAAAACCACGGTCATTGAGAGGGATATGTCATTTCGTGTGCTGGGGGTCTTTCCTGGATTTGTACAATTGAAAGAACATATTTGCTCAGTTCATTCTTTTCAGCTCCTGTGATAAGTACAAAATTATTTCCTCCACACATTTCTCAAACAATTTCCATAGTCTTTTACATGATCAATGTTCCAAACGAGTGATGCAGACAACTCTATAACGTAAAAAAGTCTTCCTGAAAGGACAGGTTTTCTTCAGTGTTTATTGATATCTGCATGTTCTCCTACTTAGATCCCCCAACATCTTAAGCAACTTTCCTTCCTTGTTACTGTTTACCAATATATTTTTGAACCTAATGCCCTTAAGGTCTAGAAAGCAGGATTTTCAAAACCAGAGTTGACGCTTCTTTTCAGAAACAAATGGAAGTTTTAGTATTGATAGTAATAAAAGCACAATTAATCCAATACCATGAGGATTTGAAAGTCCTACAAACTAGAACTCTTTTAAATGTTCTTGGCCTTCTAGGTAAGAATATGAATACTTATACCTTACAAATCTCTGTGTTAAAGAAGAGTCATACTTTCTGCTCAGGCCTATTTGGTGAGTACCAGCATTTGCCAAGCACACCTCTCAGCACTTCTGTGTGGTACCTGCCCATAAAGCAGCCTACATGAAGCAGACTTTGTATGCTAGTGTTTGACATCATATCCTGGCCCTGCTTTATTTACAAGTATAGGTTTCTAAAAGTCAGCCCCATATGTATTGGCTGTGCAGAGTGACTGGTATAGTCCAGCTACTTCTGGTAGCAAGTGAGATTTGCAACAGACAATTTTATGGAGTAAAACTCCTTTGCAGAGAAATGGCAAACATCTCACATTATTCTAACATCTTTAGGAAGTACTGCCTTAATATTTCTTTCCTTGTGGATGGGATCTATGCGTACTTAGAAAAAATGTTGAATCAGCTTATTAATACAAAATCTATTGATGAAGCAATCTAGACAGGGACTTCCTCTTTCTGCTGAAAGGTTGCATTTGAATCACTCAAGAACAACGTTTTGCTTTTGTATTGGAAGAGTAGCAACTACAGGCTCTGAGTAAAGCAAACCGGTCTACAAACACAAGATGAATTTGGGGGTTTTGGTGTTGTTTTGTTTGTGTTTTGCCTTTTTTTGTTATTGTTTTTGGTTTTTTGGTGTTTTTTTTTTTGTAGTTGTTCGTTTTGTTTTGTTTTTAACAAAAACATACAAAAGCTTCATGGAGTTAAATCTTGCCTTGGGAGGCTAAACCTGTTTTTAACATCTGCTAAGATAGGGAGTGGTCTCTCTTGGAAGAGTTTGCATTTTGGGGAAACAGATATGCTTTTAAAGTCCAAGGAAATATTCTGATTTTTCTCTCTTTTTTTTTTTTTTCTGCTTTTCTCTATTAGGAAATCTTCCTGTTCGGTTTGTTTTTTTTTTCCCATAGTTTGTTCTTTTTTGCTTCATTCCTCTGAAATAAAAGCTGGTGTCTTTTCAGTGTTTGCTGTCCCCAGAACCAGCATTAAGCAAATCTGATCAGTTTAGTTGTTATTTGGTGAGTTCATTTGTTTATCTTATTTTTTCTCTGGTTCAGATTGTGCCTTTACTGACAGCTTCTGATGACACATTTGACACCAGCATCTCCACTGAACACAATGTATTTATTTCTGATTTACACAGAAGCAGGAATCCTCACCTAAGAAAATGTGGAAATGCACCTGATTGCAGGCCAAATTCTGACCTCAGCTGCCCTCAGGCAAGCCTACTGAAATTAATGGAACCATAAACAAATCTTAAATTTGAGTCTTGGTGTTTGTTTTTTTTAAAACCATGGATGCGCATTCAAAGCATTTTAGTATGTTGAATCATAGAAGTCAGAGAGTGGAAGAGAATATGCCTATATTAGATGAGTGGTGAATTTGATTGTAAAAATTGTAGCAAATACATTTATTTGCTGGAATTTGCCAGTTCCCTAGAAACAAACCATTCCTCTATTTGTTCTACTAAATTACAACTAAGTCCCCCTGGACTACAAAGTTTAAAAACATGGCAGGCTTCCCCCTTGCTCAAAATCCTGTCTCCTTGTTGATCCATCTATTAGCTGCTTGAGACACCAGCCATCCACAGACAAGGAAATTGATACTTGCAGCTACAAAGATAAAGTCAGTGAAGTCTGTTGAACTGGAGCAACACAGGGGTTGATACTGTCCCCTCACAGGGGACTCTGAAAGCTGCTGAGCTTGGGGGGTCAAGCGGAATTCCTTAGAACTAGAGAATTAAACCAAACAAAATCCATCTCCTAGTACACTGTAATAACTCCTAATATGGTCTGTGGTCCTAAGATCCCAACGAGCCAGATAGCATTTTCTTCAAAGCTCTGTCATGTCTAATTTTAAATTCATCAAGTGACTGTGTCAACTCAGAAACTTCATAACACCCCCCATCCAACTTTAATGCCACTCATTACTACAGTATTGAGTGCTTTTCCATGTAAAAGTTGTTAGCAACAGCACAATCCTCAGTGGCAGTAGGACAGCTGGCAAGAGTTCTTTTTAGAGTAGAGGTTTGTTTTCAATTTTATTTTTTTATTAGTTAAATTCTAGTGATTTTTTTTAATGATGGCATTGTTTGAGAAAGAACTGAAAATAAAGGGTATCGTTGAAAATAACATATTTTAATAATTTTAATTTATTTTAATAAATATTTTAATAAATAATCTATTCTTTGTCACTATCTCTTTTTCAAGAGATAGGCTTAGCAGCATCTCCCAAGATAATTGAGGTATGTCTATAGGCTGGCAGCAACCTGGACAGAGATCCAGAAAGTAACTTTATACAAATTGGCATGCCTACACAATACAGCACACTGCGCTAGTAGAGTCTCCTGATCCTACAATAAATTGGCAAAACTACATTAGGATAACTAACCTTACTTCTGTTTGAATGGCATTGCAAAGCTCTCCAGAAAAAAATTGCTCAAAGACTCTCTGTAGATTAGTGTGAAGACATTCACATGTGTAAAGAGGCTCAGGTGGAGCAGAAAAGACAGCACTTTATGAGCCAGCACCCTGAACTGCCTACATAGTGAGCACAGGCTGTGCCATGCAGAAGACAGCCACTTGCTCTGCCATGTCCCTGCAAACACGTTAAGGCTCCTCTCAGGTATTCAGACTGTTTCATGGGACACATGAACTAGGCTACAGCTTATTTCCAGTTTCCTCAGGTCAACATGCTCTTTTAGGATGGCTGGAGTCAGAAATCTTCTTGGTCTTCTAAGGGAAATATGCCAAATCTTTGGCAAGAGAAAGATACGAACAGCTTCTTGCTATTTAAGATATTCAAATGTGTGCACACACGGCTACCACAGCCTTCCTTAGCCAGGTCCATAAAATTGATTATTTTGATTTTTAGTCATAAATATCCCTAGCAACTTGTTTAATCTAATTGCTTTCTGAATTTTCTCCAGATTAATTTTAACACATGGAAATTTACAGATTACAAAGTAGCATCCAAAATGATTTCCTCGTTACCTGGCAGATTTCCATTGACGGATTTCACTTTGGGGTTTTTTTTTGTCTTTTCCCATCCATCAGCTTCTATCATCCTCCTGCTGAATTTTCTTGAATAGTCAGTTGCTAGCTCTGGAGATAACTAGCTTAACAGAAGCCTAATTCTGACCCCACTTACATGGAAGAAGCGTAATGGACCCCCAGGGAATAAGTTCATCTTGAGGCAGTGAAAAGTTAGCCCAGAGTCAAGACCTGAGAACTCAACAGTTAAACTATTGCAAATAACCAGGGAAATGAGAGTAGTTGTTTCTGCACAACAAGTTTTCTTAATGTATAAGCAGTTTTGCAAATCAGAATTAGCAGATTTTCCTCTGAAATTCCTCTCTTACTTGACTACTGATAGATGCCATCTCATGTTGTCTAATCACAAGTCTGATACCCCTCTTGTTTGTTTGCTTGCTGGCTTGTTTTGTTTACTCTTTTTACAAGTATGTGCTGATGTGATGACTCCAGCTGTTTCAGTTTTTTCCATCCATGAACCTCATCCAGATGAATTATCTCAGGGAAAATCTGAAAAATGAAACCCAGCATTTTACCTTTGATCTGAGGTAAATAATTGTAGGTGCCATCACCAGCCTTCCACAGGAAGGTGGTCCAGAATAAAGGACTTGAAAAGAATCCCAAAGATCCTTCTAAAAGCCATGAAATATTTTAGTGATTTCATTTCTTCCTTCCTCTTTCTTACTGAAAAGGAACAGATGGGAACAGAAGTAAACTCTGCCATCTGGAAAGACTGAAAGATTAGTATGAAAAGGGCCAGGTGTCAAGTTTTTTCATCACCAGCCCATCCTTGCCAGCTATCAACATCAAACCCTAGTTTCAACAAGGGCTAAATAATTAGAAAAATAAATGATTTTGGAAAGCCATTTCTTTCAGTATTTTTTTGCAACCTAATTGTTCAACTATTTTGAATATTACACAGTTATACACAGAAGCACAAAATAAATTAATTTGAAGTTTTGACTTTTATATCAGAGGAAATTTTCTACCTTGGTCTTTCCTACACTGCATTTAACGCTGCCGTCTGGATTCCAGTTAAAGTGCATTAGCTGTGTCATCATCTTCTCATATTATGCTAATTAGAATTTATTTATAGGTAATATGGACCTTGCTCTTAGAACAATTTCAAATGAAATACAGCACCCTTAAATCTTCAAGTAGGAAATCAGAAGTCTAAAATCCATCATAGTTCAGTTCAGTCTCTGAATGGTGTTAGGTCCACTGACTTTTCTGCTTTAGATATTGGAAATCATATGTGCATAAGTAATATATATATATGCATGTGTATATGTATATATGTCTGCATATATATATGTATACAATAACTGTACATAGAATAAGACTGAAGATGTCCTGTTCCTTGTCCGAGCAGATTTCCTGTTTGGCTTTTTATTTTAATTTCAGTTATGAGAACTCACAATGCTTTGGTTTTAAACTTACAACTACATAAGCAGGTAAAATTGCTTTAAAATTTCCAATGGAGGACATCTGAGAAAATAATATAACTTCTGCATACGAATGAGATAATACAGACCCTGCAAAATTCAAATAAACAACATGTGCCAGGCTTGGCCCAGATGAAAGTTCTGGGAAATCACCACCATTAGTGGTGTGAATTCCATTTTTTAAAGCTTTTTTTATTTGTGTTTTTATCTCCCTACACTTCTTTGAAGTAATATGTTGCATCTCTGTCTCATGTTTTCCACTTGTGTGTAATTACTTCTCTTGAAAAAAACCAACAACAAAACTACTGTATCTCTTAAATTTAAGGACAACCTTCAAATAAAACCCCATCACATAATATCATAACATTCCTTGATTCTTTCCCATCATTTCAAGTTTCACTTTAACTTGGGCACAAGGGCAAAGTCAGAAAGTTTTAATTTGGATTCAAGGTAATGACCAACTAATATATGTAAAATGCTGTTCAACAGTTACAACCAATGCTTCTTTTTTTTACCCATGCAGAATGCATGCACGCTGAATTTCTCAGTAAATACCCTCAGCCTTGTTTTGCCATCTTTTGCAGAACAATTTTGTTAGTTAGTTGCAAATAGAATTCTTCCCAGAAGCTGGAGCTGCATAAATTGGTACTTTTCTCAGTGCGTAATACAATCCTTTATGCTTTTTTTACACATTGGCTGTGATTGCCTTTCATGAGTTTTTTCTTGTAGTCTTCAATTTTCTCCTGTGTCTGCATGTTTGTATGGGTTTGTGGTTTGGTAACAGAGTCAGCTGTGGACTTCTCTTGCTTTCCCTCCAAAACATGCAGTTTGTTTTTCTTCTGCTGTGCAACCTGGCAAATTTTCATTACTTTTATTTTTTTTCTCTCTCTAAACATCCGGAGTTTGTGTATTTTTTTTTCTACTTGACAGCTTTGTGCCCCATCTGAGTATATAAGGGTCCACAAGCTCCACTGAAATTGCTTGTTTGATTGAAAAAGTCTCAAATATGTTGTGTAAAAAAGTTTTGTCACCATTTTCTTTTTCTTTCTGTGATTCTGATACCTTTCAAAATTTCTTTACCACAATCTGTTAACTGCTTTGCTCTTAATGCCATGGAACAAAGCAAATCTAGGATTTAGGACCAAGCCTCCAAGACATAAAAGACATAATATTATTGCTCATGTTCTTTCTCAATAACATTCCTTATCTTTGTGAGAAGATAATTTCTTATTTGAATCTCTTCTACTTGACTTCAGGAAAGGTTAGGCTCTTTGACGACCTTTGGTATCTCCATCTTCTCATCATCTTTCTGCTCTTCAAATGCTACATATGCTCCTCTTTTTCTCCTCATGTTTCTCGTGAAAACATGACTCTGACCGAGTGCTTCCAATTCACTGCACCCTGATGATAGTTGGGCAGAATTCAGACAGAAAAATTAGTTAAGGAAAAAGGCATCTCTGCATCCCTGTCTCGGAAAGACAGAAATTGAAACCATCTTTTAATGATTAAAATACATTTTTGCCAAAATTGTTTAGAGGCACAGAAAAAGAATGGCTGTATCAGACTTGCATCTGAGACTACATCTCAGAGATGACAGAGACTACATCTCTGTCAACATCATCAGACGGTGATTTAACTGTTTTATTTACTAGCCTTCCATTTCATGAAAGGCTTTTAGAAACTCTGATGCTTGTCTATGTTCCCTCCTAGAAGTCATGGTTTGTACAAAGTTAAGATAATGGTTGTCCTCACTACAGAATTAGACTAATTTATCCACAATCTAAATAAAATAATAAATAAATAAATAAATAAACCACCTTTATTGTAAAGCCTAAAGTGTGAATTTAAAGCAAGCTATGATTTTACCAGCATGTCCATGTGCACAGTCTGATTCTAGTATAAGAGTGCCTGGTTTTGAGTTTAGCATAAATTATTTCCCAGGTAACCATGACTAACCCCAAACAAGTTGTTTTTTGGCAGTTACATGAATGAAGCCTGGTTTCTTATGAATTTTGTCTTCTGCCTGTACTCCTTCCCTGAGTTTTACTCCCTTTCATTCTGCAATACTTCAGCTTCCTCCTACTCTCCCGCTCTCATTTCCCTGTCATGTAAGCACCTACACAGTGTTTTATCTCTTTTCCATGTTCTCTGACTACTAGCTTGGCAGAGGTCAACATGTGCTTCTGCTATTTGGGAGCGCTGCCTATACTAGTGCATAGCCTAAAAGCTACTTAGTTTGCAACACTTTGCTCTTTGAGTGAGACAGTCGCTAACCTGAATGTCCTCTTCAACCAGTTAGAATCATGGAATAGTTAGCATTGAAAGGAAACTCATAAAAGCTTAGTATTTTTGAGAATATTGTACTTTTAGTAGATTTGGTTAAAATAAGCTTGCAAATTACTGGGAGGGATTAGCAGGTAATGTGATCATGCAAATTTTTTTCCTTAATAAAACAGGCTACAAAGGCACAGAGGGAGTGCACAGGGGGAGTTGCAGGGTGAAACAATACATATGTTTCCAAAGAATATTTCTCTTCCACTAAATATTTTTATGTTTATTTTGTGATCAAGCATACCTTTTAAAAATTATTTAGGAGCAACTGGGGGTCTGTCCAGACTGTGTTGGGAAATTCTGAAAAAGAAGCCAACTCAATTCTTTTTTGTTTTCTGATGGTTACTTACCCCCAAATAAATCTCAGATGGCTTTATCACTAGTTCACAAACTAGGTCAATCTGTTCCTCTGTTTAATTTTGTTTATTGTGTATCACAGTACTGGAAGCACCTGGTCACACTCTAGACCAAGAGCTTCAGTGCTGACAGTCCAGTTTGTACAGTTATCTTATTTAGTGCCTCTAGAAACCCAGTGAATTAAAAGGTTTATAGTGGTGCTGGGTATTGCTCTGGATCTGGTACTGGAAAAAAAAATGTATTTGTCTGACTTCCTGACCAGTACAACTGTTCAAAAGGGATCATCAGTCCCCAAGAGTTCCTAATTATGCTATTGGAGAAAACTGTGACCAAAGCTTTCAGGCTCTTTCACCCACAACAAGTAGGAATTTGCACTAACACACAGCTTTAAGTTGGTAAATTCCTTTTATCATATGACTGTAGAAGGGCTTACATCTGAAAAATGAAACTTACTGACTGGGCATGGGTATGTATTTTTTCCCAGTTGTATGCATCCCAAAGAGAAAGGTACTACCTGAGAGGGTGCACCTTGTACCATACTATAGTGTAAGATCTTGTCATAGGACTTCAGCTGTCAAACAAATGCCAGCTAACTATCCTACAGAATTGAGTTTGAGTCTTCAAGTCACGGACTGAAGACACCAGTTGATAGACAGTGTTCACCACAGAGGAAGATCTGGATTCTGTGAAAAGAATTAGATCAGCTTGCTCATGTGTTCTTAAATCCCTGAGTTCTACTAGTATCAACCCATTAGGAGGCATATTTTCATGTTGAACCCCTGCATTACAAATGTTTTGGGGTAGGAATTTGTCAGGCAGTGGTCTGCCAATGTCGTATCCACACCAACACATTTACATCCAAACCAGCTTGAATGAGTGCTGTGAGAAAGATTTCATGAACTGTAATCAGTAAGGCATTGCTAAAACCTAGCATAGCCTTCTGTCATTCACTCAGTCTGCCATTCAGTCATTCATTCTTGCTTCTTTTTGGCCTCCATCTCTAAAGCTCTACAAAGATATTTTTTGTGAACTCATTGGTATGACACTTCTTGCTTTTTAGATATAAAAGTACCATTTATATTGTTATTATTATACCTGTGTAGTTTCGGGTTATAGATGATGCATCTACATTAAAAAAAAAATAAAAAAAATAAATAACAAGTACAGTCTGAGAGAATAGAAATATTTTTTCTTGAACAGAAAAATAAATGCCTATCAAAATTGCTTTGCCAGTGTTCAGTATTCCTTTTTGATTTTCTTTCCAGAATCATTCCTTCAACTTAATTCACTTTTGCAGGAATTTTGGACTTTGAGCACAGAGTGGTTATTGTAAATTTATAAAAATCAGTATCTGCATGGGGACTTCTTGAAAGTGGAGTGCCTGTTGGAGAGGCTGGGACAAACCCATTCTGTTCATGAATGATGCACCTAGTGGCACAGCCTGACGTTTAAGCAGTATGTATACAGCCAAAGCAAGGGATAGGGTCAGGAGGACCGTCGCTTCAGAGAAGCACCAAAAGGGTTGCATACTAGAGCTGTTGACCTTCTCCAAAAGGAGGGCCTGCAGACCTCTGAGGATGCAGAAGTCTGCTGGCAGCAGCTGGAAGGAACCCAAAGACGAGGGAAGGGAGGGTGAAGGGTTGACAAAACAGGCTCCAAAGTGTCTTGCTATGACTCTGACCAAGTGCTTACAGAAAATTGTCCATGAATGAGTTCCAGCTCAAAAAAAGCAGTCACTTAGTGGAGGTTATTTGGCATGCCTGCCTGAATAACAAATGCACTGGGGTGGGGGCAGGGGTATCATAATCCACTTAGAACCAGTTCTCAAAGGCTGAAGCTCACCCCTTACATGGAGCCAGCAATGGGCACATCCACCACACTGATCACACTGTTCTGTTATTCTGAGAGCTTAGCCTGGGCCCAGTCTCCTTTCTAGTCTTCTATCAGAGTGAGTTTCAGACAGAGGAAAAAGGGAAATTCATTGAATATATTCCTTTTTTGGACATACTCATTCAGTTCTCCACACCTTAATTTTCTGCATTGGTACAGTAATATTTGGGCCATGTGTGATGGTGCCAACAGTATCCAAATTTGTGCAAATACCCTGAAACATAGCTTGTTATGCATAGTTTGGCAGTTCGATGTAGGTAGTCTGCCAAAATGAGACAGGAGCCTTATCAGAAGGAGACAGGAAATTCTCAAGCAAATTTGGGAGTTGACTTTTGAATTAGGAGTGTTGACAGGCACAGATCCCTCTGTCTGGCAATTATCAATTCTTCCCCTTAAAGCTGCAGAGCAAATCCAAGAGTCTTCAGCTTTTGCCTGAGCAGGGAATGTGCTCAAGACTTGGTTCTCCAAAGCCATTCTTAGTTCTGTAGTTCTGGTTCCAGCTTCTGTCCAAAAGTGCAAAGGTCACATTCCTATGCTCCACAAATCTCAGAACAGCATCTGCTGCTCATGAAAGATTTTCACACAACATGGAGGAAATTTCAAAGCATTAATGTCGAGACTGTGACATTGTGAAGTACTGAACTACGTTTAATCCAGTATCAAAGCACTGTCTAGGTATTAGAGTTGTTGGTGCAAGTCAGTAGGCTGTTTTCCCTTTCAGGCATCTGTAGGGTTTTTTTGGCTTTTTCCCATCCATGCATCACTTGGCTCTGACAGATCAAGGTGTGAGGATACCTAAGTCTTTGTGTTAGTACCTTGTATGACTGCTTCAGCACCAGACAATATATTCAAACACTTGAAGGAGTATGATTGGACACAAGGTGAATGGCAGTTTTTTTTCAAGTGGAAAACTTACTCAATTTTCCACTAAATTATTCTGTTCTTATTGGCAGTTTGTTATTTCCACAGACTTGGCTCATAAATATTGGATGTCTGCCTAGCTGGGAAATTGCATTTCCATTTTCAACACCTGCTATGTGCTAGACTTCTATAAGAGGGCTAGCTAGGTTTCTGCAAGGATGGGATACTTACAGTAAGTATTGTTACCCATGACTATTGTTAAAAAGTGGCTAATGCTCATCCCAGTTTTACTTTTCCTTCAAGACATGTTTGCTATTAATTTTGTAGTAGAATGGAATTTTGCAATATGAAATTCTTGCTTGACTTCTGTTGTTCTTATGATGTAATCGTGTAACCATATCTCACACAGACATAAAAGATGCTATATTCTTCCTTATAAACCTAGGCTATGATCTTCTTGGCCAAAGTCTCCTTCCACACCCTGTCTTTCAGAGTGTGTCTGTTAGCGGCTGTTAGCAAGACACAAGTATTTGCATTTCATGATGCTGTATGTATAGAGGCTACAGAAAATTCAGCATATTTACTGAGGTTCTATGTAACCAGAGGACATTTTTTACAATTGTAATTATACACAATTGCATAAAATTATTCATGGAAGCTCTGAAACCATCATTACATATTTTGTTTATCAGATCTCAATACTATTTTAGTAAGATAGACAGATTCAAGGCTAAGTCTGTTCTCTGTCAGGCTGGTAAACCTGGATTTCTGCCCACACACAACATGAGTACAGAATCAGTATGATATCTTGGGCTTTTCTTACACAATGATGCATAAATATGTAAATGCTGAACTATTTCCTCCCAGCCTTGCCAAAGCACACTATAGTACAGTGTCCCCTTAGTGCTATACACCATGGGCATATCTTTCCTTGCCTCCTACTTACCTTTATCTTAAGGCTAATACCTGCAAAGGAAACACAGGGGAATTCCTTACAGTCTTAGTAGCCTTGTCTCGGTAAACACATGCACACAGGCATGTATTGTAATATTAACATGGCAGATCAGTAGACCTTGTAACCTAATGCATCCTAAGATGCTGTTTTCATTTTCTATAGCTTGGGAGATTCGGCACACTTATGCTGGTTGCTTTGGTTGTTAGTTTTTTTTTAGAATGTATTATTTTTTGCTTCCTACTTATTTTACAATGACAACGAATGCAGAAATAGACATTTGTGCATAACTTAAAATAACATGTCACAGAATCTCTGTGGAAATTCTGTCATCTTTTAAACATAAATTCTGCTACGTGAGACACACTTTCCTCTCCTCTCGCAGCAGCCGTAGAGTTCTCAAAAAGATTAAATCAAGAAAATCACACAGACTCATGAATAGACATAAAGAGATCACCATTCTCTTGCTTACAGACTCTTTCCTGTAAATAAATATTTATCTATCCTGTTCTCAGTAGCCTCCAGTGATGAAAACTGTACATGTTTTCTAAGCAATCATCTGTTGCTGTACTATAGCATACATAGCTCTTAGAAGGACATCCTGTGCCTGCCTGATCCTTCAGCCAAGCAGTGTAGATCTTGCTTCATTGTCATTTAAGAGGGTCAAAAATCCGTTCTGGCAATTTGAGCTCATCATAAGTGGGAGAAACCTTCGTGGCAAGATCCGAATACATGAACTATAACTTCTCTCATGTAAAATACCTTGTCAATGCCATAAGCATGCCACTGAACCATAAGTCAAGAAGATTAGATACAGGCTGCTCAATACAAATCTTGCTCTAGTTTATCAAAGACCCATGCCCTTCTAGAGCAGTGTGCCTCATTGAAGGCTAAATAAAATTCTTTTGGGCATGTCAAATGGAAATACAGACCAGTGGATGAGCAGCTAAGTACTTAGCTCCCTGTGACAGTTACAAGGCAAATGGTCTTTATTAAACTGTTGTGTCTAAAAATGTTAAACACATTGTCCTGTGTTGAGAGGCTTCTGGAAATATCTACATAGTTTATCATGTTTTCCTGATTCATATCTTTTTTCTTCCTCATGAAGCAGTCCCTTAGAAACACACGTATAAGTACCGGTCTTAGTCTGTAACCAGGTTGTATTAGTAACAAGATTTGGCTGGAAAGATAATATAAGTTTGCTGGATAGGTCATTAAAATCTTTTTCTGCATCTTATGATCTCTTATTCTCAATTATAATGTACAGCATCATCATCCTCTCTCTTTCTTAATGCTTCAATAATATTAGTCCCAACAGCACTGTGCAAAGCCTTCCCTACTAATTGTCACAGTTGCATCATGTAGGTAAGGCTCCTCATCCATATGGTACAACTGTTGAAAACAGAGACACAGAGTTAAAATGACTGACAAGCACAGTGGCAGGAGATTGCTGTACTTAATGGACTTGTTGCTACAGCCTTCAAGTATGGATTTAGCTTACAGCTGGTGGTAGAATAAAGATGAAAATGCAATTTCCTGCCTCCTAGACTGAGTGAAATACACCTGGGAATGAACAGGACTAAGGAACGTACAAGCTGTCTGGAGTCTTTGAAATGGAGGCTGGGTGGCACAATTTTCACTGTGGCACTTTCCATAGGAGCACAATTATCTGCTGTATTCATTCCTCCAGACTATGCTAGAGGTTATCACTGTTCTAGCTGTTATACAAGTTTCTAACATTTGCACATTAATCAGCAGAGATATGGCACTGGACTTTTCCTTGGAACTTCTGCATATTTACTGTCTTGCATGACATATGTATATATCATTACTGGATGTTGATAAGAACAAACGAGAAGGAAATATTTAACAGACGCAAACAAGCACTATACTTAGCATACGATTTATAAGTTTAAAATGAAGTCCAAATGCTAGGGCTGGGAGCCTTTTATACTGCATATGCAGTATTATGTTCTGCATCACTACTTAAATATGAAAAATTAAACGTCACTTCCATTTACTCAGGCTACAGTGAATATCTTCAGTGCTTTATGAATTACTGAGCTGTGCTGTCATGCCAAACTAAAAGTAAAAAATAAAAACCCCAAACACCTACAGAAAAACTTCAGTCTCTCCACTTTACAAGACTTCTCAAGTCAGAGACTAACATGTGCTCATGCCATCACAGTGTAGTCTGGCCCAAGTCAAGACAAAACAAAGCATTGCAGAGTACACGAAAGCAAAATAATTCACTGGGAAAGTCCTTTGCAGGTCACTCCTGGGAGGCAAAGGAAGTGATCTCCATTTTCAGGTTTGTCCAAAATAATCACATAGCAGCTTTTCAGATGGTTAGGTCAAATGGTCTCAGTAGGAGATGGAACCAATAGAAACACTTTCCAGAATTCCTTCTATGACAGCTAAAAATGTTTTTGCATTTGTATTTCATTTTGTTTTGGTTGGTTGGGGTTTTTTTTAATGCAGAATAACAGTGAAAGAAACAAAAGGGAGTTTTCATATAAAAGTAAAGCATAAACAGAGAAAACATTTCTTCAGAGAAAGCAAAGCAAAGCAAAAGTAATCAGTCTTTTCTGCCCACTCTTACAGTGAAAATGTTATGACCCCATAGATCAACCCCAATGAAGTTAATGGAAAGATTCCTCAGGACTTTGGTGGACTTTGGTGAACTCTGGAGTTGTACTGAACTTCTGGTGTTTCATGACAAAGCTGCTGGCATGTGGGCAGGACAGATCCAGTCTTGTCCACCTTATTCCAGAAATAACACAAGCAGTTGATCAGAGACCTATGGGGTCATGCCCTGCTTATCTAATGGAAAAAGCTAGGTAGTCTTTTTTGGTGATGACAGTTTTCTTCCTCTCTACCCCTCATAATGACTGTAAACTGAAAAGCAGGCATATAAAGCAAGACAATACTGTCAAAGCAGATAGAAATCAAACTACGCTAGCTGGTGAAGTTATGGTGTTTAGGGAGACATGAAGCATTGCTGAGATGGAGTGTTTACAGATAAAATCCCACAGCTCATATTTGTATTATGTATTTATAAATTCCTGGAACTCAATTTTATAGAGGTTTTGATTAATGGCTGTACTGCAGTTCAGCTCCAAGCCCATTGAACTTACTGTACTGGAACTTAGCAAGACATACACTAGCCAAATATGAACACTACTACTAGAATGTGATTTAAAGGTGGCTCATCTCTGTGGAGGCTCTGCTTATTGTACATGTAGGGATCATAGCTAAAGGAGGGCCCCTCAGAAGCCTTATTCAATTCAGAGTCAGATATGTGTTTGTCTCGGATACCTCCATGGTAGAAGAGGTGAAGAACAATGAAAATGCTGTGATTTTCACATTGCTTTTACAATAAAATATGTGCAGCTCTTGTTGATTCTCCTAATTATATATTTATGTCACTTCAATCACAGTATCTTCCAGGAACGTGGCCAAATGCTCAATTTTCTTATGCTAGTGGTGTATGCCAAGTGGTATCCCACACTGTGGTATTTGACATTAGTGCTGTTTCTCCCACACTTCAAAGAAGACATCTGTGGTTATGGCTGGCAAATGCCAACTTAATTGTTGATTATCATAATAATATAGTAAAAGCAGTCTCATTCTTTTGAGGTGGGAGTCACTTCATTAAATACAGTCCTTATGGCTATTATGATTTGTGAGGCGAAACTCGATGCCTGTAATCTCTTGGTGTGCCAACTGGAGTCAAATGAAGGCAATGTAAAAAAAGAAAAACCTGGATGAGAAGATTTTCCGACTTTGATAGAAACTTCTACAGTCACTTGGATTGCAGCCTTCCCAGATAATGCAGCCTTCAACTGTAAGATGGAATCACTTCAGAAGGTGCAAACTCAGTTGGATCACAGAACTGGTATATGAGAATAGGATAGCTGGATATTTCACCTACCCTCTTATAATTATTTCTCATGAAAAATGAAACAGAGGATTGATAATTGTTACTAATAATACAAATCTTTAGAAAACACAAGGAATGTCTGTATTCCTTTTGAAAACACAGGAGTTAGGGCAACTAAATCTTGCTTCTTTCTGAGCATAACATAACAATGAAGCTGTATATGAAATCCTGGAAAACTGTATTTACAGGTAAAAATTAATACTGAAGAATTGTTTCTAAGACAGATTTTTCTCCTTTGGTAGTTTGGCTTTTAAGTTTTGAAAACACTAAACTGTTGCAATGATGCTGGCTTATTAAATAGTTCTACTCAAAAAAAAATATAAAATGAAGAGGTATGGAGTTGCTGAAGCTCATTTAATTACACTTTTGCAGCATAATGGGCTTTACATGAAGACAAGGCTTAATCTGTTTTTAATGAAAATGGTACTTGTTGTTATGACTGCTTGCATTTGGATGAATGTCCTTTATTGTTAAGTCTAAAATATCATACATAGGTAATTAGCGTGATTTATTTATGGTAGAATTACATATCTTTGTTTTGTTTGTACTGGTTTTCTTCAGTACCCATCTTCAATCAAATTTATTTTTACTTAGCTCTTGTTACTTTGAGCTTTTCAAGGCATAGTGGCTGTCTTTTCTTACTCAGAGCACTGTTTTGAAAGATAACTGAAGTGACTTGTGTGTTTCTTTTCAAAGAAGACTTTCATTTGTGTCTGCTGAAGTCATAGAATCACTGAATGGTTTGGGTTGGAAGAGACATCATTGAAGATCATTTAGTTTCAATCTCCTGCCATACGCAGGGACACCTTCCACTAGACCAGGTTGCTCAAAGCCCTGTTCAGCCTGGCCTTGAACATTGTAGATGGGGCATCTACAGCTGCTCTGGGCTGCCTGTGCCAGTGTCTCACCACCCTCAAAGAAAAGAATTTCTTCCTAATGGCTGATCTAAATCTACCTTCTTTCAGTTTAAAGACATTCCCGCTTGTCCTGTCACTTCATACCCTTACAAAAAGTCCCTCTCCAGCATTCAAGTTCTTGGCTCCCAGAGGGTTCAAAAGCAGCATTTTTCTTGCAGTGTCACATTTATATCTTATACTGCTGTGATGGTTTGGTCACAACTAATGGCTGTCAAGCCAGTGATACTCTGATTTGTTATTTCAGAAGTCCCTGCTGCATGATTTAAGGACACTAAGTGGGTCAATCACCGGTGGGACACTGCAGCAGAGAGTCAAGCTCCAATAGGAGTGACAGCAATCATGAATTTGCCAATTTAATGGGAGAACATGGGGGGTGAGGGAGAGAAATGTTACAGTCTAAGTATGTTAACTGAAGAAAAAAAAAACCACAGTGGTGATCTAAATAGGAAAGGCGAAAACATCAAGAGTGTGTTCATCTATCTATATATCATTAAGATTTTAGATTCAGATATATTCCCAGGCTTCCCAGGCTTTCAAACTGAGATTGATGTGAGGTAGCGTGGACATATTTGAAAGTATCAGAAGCTGAAGTTGAGCCTAAGGGTTTGGATGCAGAAGACCATTCACACTGGGTAGTTAACTTATACACAAAGTAGTGATTCATGCCATCTTGGATGTAGTCATGCCTGGGAATAACAGGGACCAAAAGGGTGGAGGAGCCATGAGCGACCTCACTCTTTAACTCCCAGAACTAACATTTCTTTGGCACAGTACTTACTTACATGAATGTTATAAAGAGATGACAGCTCCCACTGGTATAGCTGTGGGTATCATGCATTTAGAGGATAAACTCTGGTCTCCAGTAACTTGACATACACTATTACTGAAAATATGAAGGATTAGTGAATACCAGAGGGATCATGTTTTTTCATGCTGACTCATTAAGCAATTTTGAGTAAGTATTCCCAAAGTTTTCCCCAGTGTTCCTCAGCTTTATCAGTCCAATTCCATCTCAACGAAAGGAGACAGACAGGCTCCTGCTGACTTCTTTTGGAGTTGAACTGATCCTGCAATATGCTGCATGCCCTATATACAACCATTGGCTTAGAAGCCTAAAAATCATAGAATCATAGAATCAACTAAGTTGGAAAAGATCTTTAAGATCATCAAGTCCAACCATAAATAGCTAAAAGCATATTAACAAAGTGCATGGATGCTCATTAATTGGAATTCTTTTTGCATAAATTGTATCCGTTTTAAAGTTCATTTTTCTAGCTGTCAGATTATAAACCAGTCAACAATAGAAAAGTCATGAAAAATTAAGAAAAGCACAGGATAACCATCTTTGGTTGTCATGTAACCTGCATGAAGGGATACCAAGGACAGTCTGTCTTTGGGTCCAGTGAAACTATGACCACTTAACACTGTTCATTCTTGTAATTGTATGTCCATGTTTTAGGGTGATACCTTTTTTTTTTCACTAACGTACTTTAGCAACTAGAAGCCACTTTCATGCTTTCCTGTGTGAATTTAGTGTGAGAAATAGAGGAAAGGACTTTCTGAGAAATATTGCATTGATCCCACATACTAACCAAGTAACGTATTTTGGTTTTTAAGAACAAAATTGTCAGCAAAATGTAGTTGTACACAGGCTTCATGTGCTAAATCTCATAGTGGTATGGTTTATCTGTGTAAGGAATATCAATTCTGCATTCCAGGAAAGCTGCGTCTTTGTCAGACAACATTGTAGCAGGACTTGTCCAGATGGTAGATGTAGAGCACAGAGACAGAGCAATCATGTCATTAATACTATATCTTTATTGCATAAAAATGTTGAGCCATTCTTCAAAGTAAAAAGTTCTGAGATCTGCAAAGGCACAAAAACACTTTCGGCAGCTGAAAGAGTGAGCACATTTAGACAAGTTTGAAAATCCTATGCAAGATTCTAGTTTCATCTATTTGTTTCCAGAGATGATGACTCACTGAAAGGAACTGAACACATTTGTGTTGTTTCTTGGACATACATTTTGGCTAAATCATCACTGTGAGGTTTCACTATGCGTATGAGGTACAGATCCCCGAGAAAACTTCACTGATATTTTTGTGATCACCACAAATATTTTCTTATAGATAGCAAAAATGAATTTATTTTAAATGGCCTTATATAAAACCAGTAAGAATCTGTGATCAAAAAGTAATGTATGGATAACTTTTATTAGTAAAATCAGTATCATCCTTTACATAAATAAGCCCAAATATGTAATCTGCCATACCATCAGCAAAAAAGCACTGTTAGTATCCCTCTGTAGGTAAGGGGTGAGTGGGTTCACACCTTTTTCAAGCATGCTTCAGGCTGCCCACAGACCAGTTGGTCACTGTCTGCATCAGTCATGAGTCTACCAGATCTAGCAATATCATTTATAGCTATATTCATGTAAACCTTTATTATAGATATTCTGTAGCTTGGAAGATAGTGATAAACAATAACGTAGCTTTCCCTTGGTTTTATTTTTAGTTTTTGTGACACAGATGAGTGAAATGCACAGTTGAGACAAATATCTAAATATATTTTTGCCCATACATGAATAAATTCAGGAACCTTGGGTACAAGAGCTGTCTTCATCTCCCACAGCAGCTCCCACAGCAAATATAGTCTCTCAGATTTTACAGTGCACTCAACAGTGTCATTGAGACAAAACTAATTAGTGCTATCATTCACATTTCACAGGTAGAAAAGTAGCTTTAGAAAGCAGCATTTTTCTTATACTTCAAAACCACTAGACGAGCTCTAGCTACGCAAGGTCAAAACTACAAAGAAGTTGAAACTAACAAACAAAAAACTTCAGCTGTGCCACTAACAGTCAACTTCAGCAAACACATCTCAGACTAAGACTAACATGTTTTGTCTTTACTAGTATAACATTGTGACAGCTACATGTTCTTCAGTAATGCTACAGTAAAAAATGAAGTTAATTTTAGCAGCGTAAACAAGTCCGCAATGTCTTTCCCAAACTTATGAGGGTAATTCCCAGGGGAGTTAGAAACTGAACACAGGTTAATGACCTTAACCATCAGACACTCCTTTATGACTGGTTAAAGACTGAGAAGAAATCCTGCAAAATTCTGGGAACCGTCAGCTTTCAGTTGGCCCCAGCAGTACTTACAGTCATGAACATTCAGAAAGCCATAAATAATAGTCTTCATGATGTTGAAACCTAGTTCCAATAAGATTATAGATGTTTGTAACATTTTTCTAGATCTGTATGAAAAGACAGATTTAAAATTTATTATATATTAGTTAGTTATGGTAGATTTTTAATTATTAATGCTATTGCAATAACATCTGGAGACTTTCATCAGTATCTGGCTTCACTGCCCCAAGACTGTGTAAGACACAGCTCTTCTGAGTTATAGTGAATGAGACCCCGCAGACTTCATCATGTAAGGAGAGAGGAAGTAGGGACATGCTTCTGGCATCTAGGGCTGGCAAGCAACCAAGATGTTCTGGAATTGTCCGATGGGCACATGTCCAGTCAGGAGAAGGGCCATAGCATGAGGCTGCAGCTGAAAATAAAATCTTCTCGTAATGCTGCTTTCACACACAACACCGTGAGGTGAAGTACCCAGCTACAATGCAGGCACATGACATTTCTCCTGCTCTATGACTTCAGTTAATCCAGCATTCAGGTTAACAGAACAAGAGGAAAGCCACGGCAGTGTTTGACAAAGGCAGGTTCGTCCTTTCGCTGCTCAGGAGTGATAGGAGCCTCACGCTTAGAGTTCTGACAGAGCTCACGTTCAGGCATGAATTAAGGTGTCAACTTCCATCCCACAAAGCTCAAAATCCAACAGAAAAGATTGAACACATGGCTTAAGAAAACAAGGCAGGGGAGGGGAAAGGCTGACAAGAGAAGAGGATATGTGTATGTGTGTAGCTGGGTGCTCAGTTCACAGACATGCCTTCAGGCAGTCTATACCAGCAAACACATCAGTAAGATGCACTTGCAAATATATATTTTTGCTTACTCAAACTGTAAACAGTGATGACAGCTGGGAGAAGAGCAAAGATGAGTAAGAGGGAGGAGAGGAGATAATTTTTGTTTTTAATTTCTCAGGAAGAAATAAATTTGTGAATCTCAGAACTGGTGAAAAAGTGCACTGGCATCAAACCATAAAACAGTTCCTGCATGTCACATGCTGCCAATCAAGGTGTGGGGGGGTTGGTTTTATGTTTATGGGTTTTGTTGGGTGGTTTTTTTTTTATTTTTTCACTGAATGATGTAATTTCACAAAGCATTGAAACATTTTCAGTTAAGGCCCAGATCCTCACCATAGTGCAAACCAGAGTAATGACACTAGCCATGATGCTGTACTACAGAAGATCTGGCCAAATTCAGATGCCTGTACTGTCAGGAAAAAAGGATTTTCAGGGCTTTTAAATACTTGTAGTATTTTGGACAATATTGTTCTTACGATTCCACTGTAATATTATCCTTCAGGTCATTGACTTGTTAGTATCTAGCAATCAGAGGAGATTCCCACTTTATAATGACACCATACATCCCAGTCTTCCCAAATCTCTGCAAAGGTTTTGAATCAGAAAAATCTAACCAATTAAACTCAAACTGTGTGGAAGGAAAGCCTTTTTCCTTCAAACAAAAATTTGTGTTCCTAAACATATTTTTGTTTGTTTATTTCTTTTAGAGTTCAAGTCAAGAAAGCTCTTTTGATCTTTTGAACCCAAACATATTTTCAGATGGTCCACTTATAAAGTTTTTGACATTGACTCGTATTTTTTTTTTTGCCATATAAATGATTTTTAACTCTTTAGGACTTCCTCAGCTTTTGGGATACATCTTCTCAATTTGAAATAGAACTTCAAACCCCACTTCATATTTGTAACTGAAACATGCTCCAGTGATTTAAAGTGGTTTTGGCCTTTTGCAGTCACAAGATTTAGCTTTAAGAAGTTACCACTTGCTTTATTTGTTTGCTCTAGATATTTGATCTTGTTTCCTTCTCTATGTACAATTCTACTCAATATAGGTTCCTGCACTCCCCTCATCAGCAGACTATGTGACTGCACTTTGATTTGGTGGGATTTTTGGACATTTTCTTGTATTTCAAATGCATATTCTATTCTTCTTTACATTAAAGGTCAATGAGGTAAGATTTCTTCTGGGCTGAAACAGGCTGACAAGGTCCTGTAGACTACACAAAAAAGTTGACATTGAAGTCGACATTTTATTGAGTGTGAAAGAAGACTTCTCAGGTCTTCATGAAGAGCTTTGAATCAAATGGCCTATAGAAACAAATAAAAATAATGACAAAGAACAGAAATACCCAAGAAGTAATTTGTGCAGGTTCTGATTATTACACAATTCAAGCTGGAATGAAAGTGCTAAATCAAAGCAGAGGGTTTCAAAGCATGGAGGTTCCGTGGCATGCTCAGTTCAAAACCGAGATCCTGACACAAACTTTGGCTTCTTGATCTTTATTTAAACTGGAGAGGCAATTTGTACTCAAATTCAAGATGTGCACTATTCCTGAACACTGAAGAGAAGTGCATATAAAATCATGTTCGAGGGGATGTCAGACTGCCTCTTTCTCACAACTAGAAAAATTATGCACTAACTGACATCCTAACACCAATTGTTTCTGTACAACTTAAATATCAGTTTTGCAGTTTAAGTTACTATACATCAACCCAAGAACTGGAGTAGAAGTATAAACCTCAATTATCCCCAGCTAATTTGCTTTATTTTCTGCATTCAAAACCTGGCCTCCTTTGCCCACCTGGGCTAAAGTTTTCAGGAACTTCTGTGGTGTCAGAAAGCACCTGCTTAACGACATGGGAAAGAGGCCTCTGTTTTGCAGCTCCTATCCCTCCCTCTGGAAGCCATTCCTGCAGGAATGAAGAACAAGAACAACTTGTTTCTTTGTCAGGCAGTTTTCCACCTGCAAACCAGGAAGAATTGGAGCACAGTTCAGCTTCATGGGAATATCATGAAAGTAAATATCATAAAGATACCAAATCACAAGTTTTATAAAGTTGAGGAGAACAGAAGGGATTGTCTAGAGCCACAATTCCACCAGTTTCCTCTGCCAACAAAGCTCTCTAATGGGATGACAGCATATGACAAGAAAAGGGATTGAGCTACCAACAGAGTCATGCCCTTTCCCAAACATAAGCTAGCTACACAACCCAAGGACTTTGCAGCAGCATGTCTGTGCCAGCATTTCAGTTGTACAGGGATTGAGAGAGAGATTTTTATTTTAAAATCAAAAGGAAAAATTCTGATGTAGATCTTGTCTGGGCCTACAGAGGGTTGACTCCACCAGATCAATATCCTTGTAAGCAACAACCACCAGAGGTATGATCATGTGTAGATACAGCTACCTTCCACAAGCAGAGCAGACTAAAGGAGTAAAAATTCTTTTCTGCCAGCACAGGTTCAAGAGTATTCTGCCCATATGGTTGTGTCGAAGGCAAGCAGAAGTAGTGCGGTTCTGAAGGGAGGATGCTTTTTTGTCATTCAGGCTTGTTTTGCAAGTGTTTAATTGTATAAGCTGCAGGCGAGTTTCTCCCAGTCTAAACTAACGATGAAGAAAGAGGAGAGGCACAGGGAAAATCAGAAGTCCACAGTAAGGGTATTTGAATTAGCTAGTGAACTGAACAGTCTGGGAAATTTTTAAGTGCTTACATTTCTTACACAGGAACCTGGCGGGAAGGCAAAAAGAAAACAATGCGTGTGAAGATGCTAAATGCAATTTATTCCAAGAAAAAGATCAAAGGAAATATTTGCGCAGGAAGAAATTTTATGCTGTATGCAAAGCATAGAAAAATAATTGGGAAGCCACTGTTAACAAAAAAAAAAATCCTCTGGCTTCTAGTCCAGAAAACAGCAACCAAGAAAAAAGAAGATAATAAGCTTCTGTGTTGCATTACTTTAAAAATTCACTTGAATGAAAGCAAGTAGTATAATAATGAACTGAGTCACAGAGCACTGTTCATTTTACATGTAGAATTTAAGGGAGTTTATAATAGCAACACTTACAAAGGATGATTTGGTTGGGCTTATTGTTATGGAAAGGGAAAAAGTTGTGGTGAGTTAAATGACATTTATAGAATAGGAGGGTCTGATCTAACTGATCCAGATTAGTCCTCCACAGCAGTAAGACCTTAAAATTAGGTCACAGGGATGAAAGGAGAATTTAGTCTAAACTATTTCGTACAAAGGCTGTCTGACATATGGAACATGTTACCCTAAAGAGTAACTAAAGCAAGGAGCATGAATGTTTTCAAGAAAGAAAATGACAGGGAACTGCATAAGGAAATTTCCAACCATGAAAGCTTCAAAAAGAATAAAATTCCTATTTATTTATGTATTTATTTAGGGTAGTCAACCAGTATCTGTGTTCTGAAGGGAAATTATGATAAACATTATTTCTTTCCGCCTACCCCCTTCTTAACTCTGGTGTTTGTGGGATTTGGTTTGTTTTGTTTTCATTGGAAGGGCTGCAGTTTAGCCTTCCCAGAACACAAAGGACAAAAGCTAATGCAGTGTTAACGGCTATGTATTTTTTTCAATATGTAGTGGTTTAAAAACATTATTCTTTGTATTCTGATTTGGTTTCACTAAGAGTTTTATGAGTACGAAGATTTTTTAGTAGAAAATGGGCATTTTACTTCTTTTTACATATCAGGACAAACCTCATATCCTGAAAATGTTCTTATGGTTTAGTCTGGCTAGAATTAGACACTGGCTAGCTATCATAAGAACAAGCCATGAGACAATCTGTGATAGTACAGCTGGTCTTATTCTGCTGTCCTTTCATTCCTTGAACAAGTTCTTGTTCAACCTGATGGCTAGGTATTCCAGACACTGTCTCCTGCATTTAGCCCTTTGGGCTAAAAAGGTACAGTGCTTTTTTGATTCCTGTATATTGAGCACTGACCTGTAACTTAATGTTTTAAGACCGATGCAAGGACTCAAGTAAGTAGAAAAAGACAAAAGCCAATCAGGCCAAAATTGCAACCTCTCACCTCAGCCCTTTCAGCCTGTAGGAGAAACAAGATTTCTCCAGTGGTTAATTCAAAGTGCTGCAGATTTACCTCACCTAAAACAAAGTATACCATATAGGCAGCTCAGCATAGAAAGGCAGGATGAATATTTGCCTTCCTGCACACACTGGAAAGTCAATCCTCACTGATGCATGGGATTTGAATCCTTTAACACAACTGTGTAGTTTTGGAACCAGAACTGAAGGCAAATACTGAAAATAAATCCAGACCTTATTGTAGTATGAAAGATCTCTTCAGTTAGAAACAAATAAAAGAAAATTGAAATACCATTTTCTTTATACTGTGAAAAAAAGTCTCTTTTCCACCACCAAAACTGCAGGTTAGGAAGAAGACAGTGAAACTGCAATATATTTTTGTGGAATGGTACTTGCATTTTAAGGCATTTCTTTCATTAGAGTGTAAATAAGCTAGCCTCCTTTCTTGCAGTAACGTTATCTTCTTCATCTCACATAGCTGTAGAGCATCTGAAACAGCAAAACAGATGACTCCAATTTTCACAACATATACTAATATTTTTTCCAAATTTAAGAGAAACGAAAGAATTTGGAGAAATTATGATCTTAGTTTCAGCTTGTTCAGCGAAACCAGAAAAGAGGGTAAGAAGGTAACTTGATTTTACCGCCTTATTAAAAAAATTTCGCTATGCTTCCTTCTTTCCTTTTTATTAGAGATATGACGTGGAAAGGTCTTCTAAACACAGAGTCACATTTTCTTCTAACTTGCACCAGGGTAAATATGAAGTAGCACCACTCAAGTCAATGGAGTTATTTTAATTCTAAATGAGCAACTTAATCAGAAGACACAGCACCGTTTCTTAAATTCCTCCAATTTATCATGTTGATTGTGAGCATTAACACCTGACCTATTCCCTGTTGGATTTCCTCAGAATAGCTTACCAGTATTGACATTAGCTGAATAGAAAATTGAGCCAGCTCAGACACTATGCCAGATTATGACCTCAGTTATATGCAACTCGTCTTACAGTCGCCTGCTTTCTGCAAGACCAAAAGCAGAATTTGGCCTCGATCTCTAATTTTTAAGAGTTGCCTATACACAATTGTCTCCAAGCATAATACCATTTAATAGTTTAAAATGGGAATAAATCTTTGCAATTTTCCTTAATTTCTAGCAGCCCCAAAATATGTGTCTTATGTTTTCTAAATAATTGTATTTTCCTTGTAAATCCAACCTCTGCCCATGTACTTGAGTCCCACAGTCTAGGTGGTCTGAATCCCCCAGTCTTGGCCTGCCCGGTTATCTTCTGCTTTCTACTCACCTTTCTCCCAGTCAAAGCTATACTGAAAGTTTGAAATCACAAACTGTACCCCCGTATATATGCTAACAAGAATAAGGCCTTTATGACATGGTCAGAGAAGATATTTCTGAAGCTCAAGCTGCTTCCAGACCACAGATGTTGGTTTAGAGTGAGATGATGGGAGCATGGGATAGAAAAGATGTATGTGTGTGCTTTTGCCTTTTTCTGAGAGGACTCAGGAAATATTTCCCAAGTATGTGTAGGCTTCCTATCAGTACCAGCCACAGGAAAAGTTGCCTTCCATTTGAAAAGCCCTCTACTACTCATAGCTCAGCAAAGCTCTTTGTGTTCCATTTATCAAAAAGGCCTGAGAAATTATCCCCTTTACATCCAGTTGTCCCAAGATATTGACTGACCTCTCACCTTTACTAAACAATGTTTGCCTCCCAGAAGTTCCTAAGGTTGTGATCACTTTGTTTTGTTTTTGCAATAGGCTTCCTTGCATATTTTCTAATAACAGACTGAGTTCAGGTTAGGAAGATACTCGTCTTTCACAGGTTTCAGTGAACATGCTCCATTTTCTAGCACTGATAGTATCCTGTATCGTTTTAACATTGGCCTCTAACTTGGAATCTGTACAGAACACACTTGCTAGATTAAACATATTGTCAGGACTAGTACCTAGTCAGACAGGAATATAAGAGGGAGGGAGGACTGTGCCTCTCTCTATGCTCCCCCGCCCCCCAGCTTTACTCCCATGACTATTCAAGTTCAGCTTGCTCAGTGCAACTCTGCCAGCAGCAAGGAGACCAGGGGCTGCTCACCCTATACTTCCTGCTGAAAGGAAGTGAGTGGAGAGGGGGTGTTAAAGTGACAGAAGTGCAGAGAGCCCAAGCTTTACCCCACTCTGCTTCCTCGTTAGCCAAAGTAGCTGGCTGGGAGCATGGGAGAGTAAACTGCTCCACGAGAAGTAAAAAAAAGAGAACAAACAAAAAGGAAGGATGAAGTAATTGACTCTTGTAGCAGAGCAAAGGGAGTGACTTTGGTGG
The DNA here is from genome assembly GCA_026283785.1 of Coracopsis vasa. Lineage (NCBI taxonomy): Eukaryota > Metazoa > Chordata > Aves > Psittaciformes > Psittacidae > Coracopsis > Coracopsis vasa. The sequence continues at coordinate 14,742 of JANHGB010015168.1, read as the reverse complement.
TGGAGGGAAGATAGGGAGGAACTGTGACTCTGACTCACAATATATTCTGTACTCTGCTCCTGGGGAGATGCAGCTGTGCATCTCCCCTTGTATAGGCTACACTGTAGTTACACTGTTGTCCAAAGTAAGCATCCCTAATTCTCCCACTTCCTGAAGCACAACAGCTTTTGGCTCCTTTTTAATCAGGGATTTCTACTGTGCAAATTGAAGTCTAGGACCAGGCTTTTCCTATGTGCAGAATTAAAAATCTCTCCCTTGATTATTTTGTTAGCTCCTGGGGAAAACTACTGAACTGTTACAGCTGATTTACATTGGCTTGCTCATTTTAAGGCTGATTCCAAGTTATTTTTAATTCCTCAAGGCACCTGAGATCTTCTGCATGGACACCTTTGGCAAAGCTTTCCACATCCTTTTCCCTCCCTGTGCTTGCTTCCCAGTTACTTCCAACTTCACTAGAGTAGGGGCAGTTTCCTTTTTCTACTGTTTCAATAGGAAGAAATACGGCATGAAAGTGCTTCTAATTTAGGCCACCTGACCCAATGGACTTCAGTTGGGGTCTGCAGAGTGTTGGGAAAAACCGGAAGGAAGAGTCTGGTCCAGTGGGCAGACCAGCCAGAGCCTTCCAATTCCTTATGAGAGGAAGGTCCAAATACTCACTCTCCCATTTTCTTCACAGATGACCTTGGGCTCACATAACCTTTGAAAAGTCACATAAACTGTACGGATGTTAGGTTCCAAACTAAAACAACAGCAAAAGCACTTGGTCACCAAAGGCATTTTTAACTATGAAAACAAAAGTTCATGCTTACCCTCCATTAGTTCTCATGCACTCATAGCATCTGCTCTTGCAGTGAGGTTGTGAACACCTCATCTTTTATAAAAGGAGTAAACTTAAAGATACAGCAGCACCTCCATAGATCATATCCATCATGCAAGTCAATTATCCAGTGATGTAACTAGCCTTTGTGTTATCAGACGTCAGTGGGATTCTTTCATGAAATGTAAAAAGTGTGCATATGAAAAGAGGTGAACGAAAGTCCATTTAAAAAATTACTGTTTCTGCTTCTAGCTCCCTTATTTTATTATTTTATTCTTGCCCTTTTATAGATAAAATTTTTCATAACCAGAGTTTCTTCAGTAAGAAGAAATTTTCTAAAAAGGCATACCAGTTACTGATTTTATACAGAGAGGCCATGCCAGCTGCTGTACATCTCATTTGTCTCCTTCCCATGCCCAGTTTAAAGCCTTGCATTTCTACCAAATATCTGGAAATCATATGCCTGGTGAGAGACAGCATGTGTTAAAGTACTCCCAGTTCTAAAATTCTTCTTCCAAAGATTTTTGGCAAAGAGGAGGGGAAGGCATTGTGTATCAACAGCAAAATGGCATCTGGATTGAAAGATAAGAGAAAGTACAGTGGTTTCCAAAAACCAAGGCAGTTTTCAGATGAGTTTTGGACCTGGCAGATGTACAGAGCCTGCATTAGCACAAGAGGAGAACACAGGGATCATGCTTTGACTTTGGAAGGGAAGGCTCAGTTTTGCAAATTAGTAGACACTTTGAATGCAGTTTAGCAGAGCAGTCTACCATAAGCTTCATGCACGAGCAATCTGCATTGCAGTGGGGCAACTCATGTAAAAATCATACACTCTGCGAGACTGGAACCAGAATACTCTCACCGTCCTTGAGTATTAACCCCTAAATGTAGTCGAACTCACAGCAAAGTGTTAACTGAGAGCTAAAATTAGAAAACTTCCGTGTCTCAAAGAGAACTGCATACTGGAAATTTTATCCACACGAACATTGATGAACCAGGGGATTCACAAGCAAAGTTCCACTTCGGGCAAATTTTTACAAGAGAGAAAATGCAGAGTAGCTAGATTTACCGGAACAGTCTTTACCCTCAGGACAGGCCTATACGTAAACAATTTGCTATAAATTAATGTCATTTAGTAGAATTACTTTTTTCTCTAAACGGGCAATGGCTTTTATGCAGACGCAATGGGAAAAAGTGCAAGTCTTTCATGAGCACACATTATATCTTTGAACTTTTCTCCACAAGAAGGGTTCAGGGGTCTCACTGTGCAGCTGGGAGCGGTTCTAGGAGAGCCGTCATGATTTCACAGCATAAAACTGAGCAAGGTTGTTGGTAGAACTGATGTCTCATATCAGGCCAGCTTACCAGCTCATCAAGATCAACAGACTTTTAGGCATATAAACTTGTTTTAATCTAAAGGCTTGCATTCTTTTCCAAAGAAGCAAACTTCTAACTTTACACTTCTCTCAAAACCACTTTTCTGTATTTATCAAAAATATAAGACTCTTCTTCTCTGAGAATGACTTAAAAAATGTAACTTTAAGTTTGTTTCAAGCAAACTACACCACTTGTGCAAAGATCATGGAAAAGGTATTAATTATATACTGCCATGTTAATTTCTCACAATGTTCCTGATGCAAACAATTCAGTTGCATGCTACATGTATGCTAGAATAAGGATCAGCCATTAACTGTCTCTGGCTGTCATTTCCCTGCACACCTTCCTGTACAAAAGCATTGTCTGATTCATGCCAAATTCAGTGAGCCCTGATTGGTGATTTTAAAGTATTTGAATCAGGCCTGCAGTCCTGTTCTTGAGAACTCTGCATCAGATACTTTGTACCTGCAGGTCTAATGAGACTTTTCTGTTAGAGGTTTGTGAACCTTTGAGAAATAGGGAGAGGCAATTCAGAAACAAATTTTGATTCACCAAGTGGTCGTGGATGTATTTCTGTATACCTTTAAAGAAACCCAGCTTTTGCAAAGCAAACACATGTGCAGTTTTGGATGAAAATGAAATGAAATGAAATTAAATTATATGGGGCTTCCCCAGGAGCTTCTTGTGCCACAATCACCATCTCATGAAGCACACCTGGGGTGGCAGTGCATTGCATGTGGAGGTATAGCAAGGTTCATATCCAGTTCCTGAGAGAAACTCTCAAGCAGTAATACTGCTCCTTCTAAGCAAATGGTACCTTAGAAATTTGACTGGGCCTTGTAAGAGGCAGTGTTACCCTAACACTGATATTACTCTCAACGCAAACATCTGTATTCAAGGGTCACAGTAGAGCTGGCAGAAAACAAAAGAAATACCTAATTTTGGTTTCTGTGTTTTTCAAGATAAATATCTCAGGGTAACTTCAGGAATTTTTACTTCTAACTAAACAAAAGATCATTTCAGTTTTAACTAGCATTTCCTATATCTCTGTTTCCTTGTGGGTGTGAATTCTCTTTGTACCCGTAAGCTAGGTTTAGGAATGCAAGATTTTTCATACTGACACTCCAATATTTTTTGAAGCTGTAACCTTTGTTTTCTTCTGTTTGCTTGCTTGATTGCACTATGTTTCTTAGTTCATAAAAGAAAAAAAGAAATTGGAAGGTATTAAAAAGGATGGAAGAGGAAGTTTCCACTTTCTAAACCAAAACAAAGCAGAAACCCTTCTGGTTTCAGTGTAAAATCCAGCAGAATAATGATCTTGAAATTCACAGTTTGAAACAGTTTTCTTCTTGAGTTTCTTAACATTGGGAAAAAAAACCTAATAAAAAAAGTGGTTTAAAAATTTATCTTTTTTTCTTTCTGCAAAAAAGAAAAGGCAGGGAAGGGACAAAATTCTGATAATCTGACAGGTGCTTCCCTTTCTCCTCCTTCTACTAAGTTGAACAAAACCCACCTCAGGCATTTAAAAATACAATTATGAGAGCAATGTGGACCACTTCACCTTAACCCTTCACATGGCTTCTCTTGCTCTTTCCAGGAGACACCAAATATAGCCATGCCTTTGATATACTCAGAGGCCAGGCTTGACCCACCCTGAAATGTGGGGAGGTGAAAGAAGTGAGTTTCATCTGGAAAACTACACTCAATTTTAATTAAGGAGAGCTTAAGCCCTCAAAGCATCTCTCTGACCAAAAGAAGAAGAACTGCAACTATTGCCTGACTTTATTATATAACAATTAATCAGCCTTGGTTGAACCAAAGTAGGTCCAGGTTGACTTGAAAGGTTAATGGATCTTCGAACTGCTTTAAAAAAAGACTTAGATGAAGTTTCAGGGCTGCAACGGAACATGAAACCAAGCCTCTTTGGTGTGGCTTTGGGCTTGTTACAAACATCTTGCAGAGCTTGAAAACTGCTTTTGATGATCAGCCGAACTTCCCGTTCCTTAGTTTAATCCTATTTTTCCTGATTGCACTCCTTTGCCCCACCCTAAAGTGAATGCTCTGTGTCACCAATCCACTGTGTTTTCTGTCATGCCCTTTCTGTCAGCTCATAGCAAAGGCTTGCATATCCAAGGCAATTTCCTCAAAGGTCAGTTATACAACCCTTCTAGTAATTTTTGCTGCTCTTTCCTGATTTTCTTTTCATATGACAATATCTCCCAGCTTTTGTGCAGCTTTCTCAATTTTTCTGCTGTGCTACAAAATGCGATGGAATGCCTCAGTATTCTCATTTACTGAATATTGTGCCTTTCCAAGGTTTTAGATCATTCCTGGGGCTGATCAGGTATTGCTCCTTTCTAAATTTCTTTTCCCCTCTGTATATCATTGCTCAATACCACTATTCCCCCAGCACGCTAGCTTGTAGTTTCTACTTTGACTTTCATTTTGTAATTTTCTGCCAATATTTTATGTCTCCATCTCCCCAGCAGAGATTGTATTTCTCTTTGCTCACTGCTGTTTGCATCCCCTCCAAATTCAGCTGCAAATTTAATTTGCTTGCTGCATGGCCCTGCCACTTTTAAGAAACAGCAATGAAAAGATTAACTAAACACGCAAAGAGTTTAGCAGCTTAAATTATCCACTACCATGATTTAGTTCTGGTGCTTTCTATTCTTCTGTTTATAAATGACTTCTCTAAGAACAACAAGAACAACAAAAACCAATTGCTAAGTATGGGAAAATCTTGTTTTTGTAAAATTAGCCAGATCTAGTCAAGTCATTGGAATTTATTGATTTAGCTAAGGATATGACCTTTAAAATTCTTGCTACTTTGGACAGTTTTCGGAGCTATACAGTACTAATATGTAGACAAGCTTCAGCTTTTGTGGAAATTGTTTACCCAACTATGGCTTTAATTCTTTGTCATGACTAAGATGCAGCTGACTGCTCATCTCAGATGGCATTGTTTTTATTTCTTTGCATTTTGTGCTTGTCATTTATCCATCAAGCTTCCATACAGCGTTACAGATGGACTTTACTGATGCAGCTAGTACATGAGAACTGCAAGGACTTTACTGGTACAGCTAGTACATGAGAACCCCAACTTGCAGCAGAATATCTGTATGACCTTGCAAGCATTATGACTTTTGTGTATTCCAGTTTCTGTTCTTTAAAACGATAACAATGGCAGCCCTCCTACTTTGTTGGTATTAATATAAATGCTTATGGAGTGCTCAAATATCAGTGACATGAGAATGGTAAAAGAAAACAGAAGATAATTTACACTGAGAATATTTATGGAAATATATTTGTTAAGATGCCTCATTACTCTCAAAACAGACAATCATCTCCCACGCAGCATCCAGGCTGTCACACTGTAATGCTATTGTGCCTTGTGTGGAGAAAGGAGCTCTTTACTTTTGCTCTCTTAGTAGGGCAACAACAGCCAGTTCTTTGAGGGAGAAAACAAAGGATGTCAGGCTATATATCTGGGACAATAAACACCCCACACCATTCCACAGATGTAGAAAGTAATGAACAGAGATTTTGACTTGACCAAACTCTTCCAATGAATCAGAGAAATCAAGATACCAGCCTCCCAAAACCTTGTTCTGACTTTCTCAATGCAGAGATCAGTTAGTAAACTGGCTAATGCAAAATTATACCATGGCAGTCAGAGTAGGCACAGACAGGTATAAATATCATGTCACAAAAATGTCAGTGATGAGAGGAATTAAAACAGAAAAAGGTGTGGCTGTGACTGAGAAAAGCCTGTTTACTTCTGTAGTTGATTATAGACCTGGGGATGTAGCGAGTACAGTTGACATTGTACCGGACATTATTAATAGTGAAGTCCCTTGTTGGGACTGCTAGAGGATGTTGGGGAGTGTCAAATGCCTCCAGGGAGGTTTCAAGTGCCTTGAACTCCAGACAATGTTGGTGGCGGGGGAAGAAGGTGCAGGGCCAAAACCTCAGAGAATTAACTTTGCACAAGGTGTGAGAAGCAGCTGCTGTTCCAACTAGTGAGGTAAGCATGGAGGAACTGCTTCTGACTTTTTTCTCTTGGAAACAGGCAGGTATGTATAAGGTGAACACATTTTGATCTCCAGAAAGATTTATCTGTGGAAAGATCAAATATAGACACACATGACATTGCAATCAGCTGTGTCTGAAATGAACCAATGTTGCCATGGTTTTACACAGCACATTTAACTGTTCATAAAACATTGTCCCTTGCAGCAGATGTATTATTACAAAACTGTCCCTCAGAAAGTTGTCACCAGTCAGAAAAGCTTTCCTCAATGAGCAACAGGGTCATGGTCACAATAGTAATCATAAATAGCATTGTAGATTTGTTCAAAGTGCAGATGATACTTTTCATACTTGGGTGAACAGCTGTCTTGCTGTGCTTTGCTCAGCCAGTCTTTTGAAGAGGAAAAGGAAATGTCAGTGACTCAGAAGACTGAATTCCGTTTCCAAAAGAGATTAGGTATACATCATTCTCTTGAGACTACTGGGGCTCAGTGCTCAGATGTGTCTTCTCTTTTGAAAATGGCCTTGGGTAATGCATAGTTAGAAACTGACCTGCTGCAGAGATAAAGAAACTTTGGTGGCCTCAGCCTCATATACGGTGTGTAGCTGCATTCCCTAGCCCATCTGCAAAAGGAATGCATTAGTTTCAAATTCCTTCACTAACTTGCATTTTGGTTGACCCTGAGGATGGGAGGGTTAACACTTAAAGCTGCCGTAACTCAGACTCATTTGATTTTGTCTCTGAATTCTTCAGCTTCTTAGTGGGTCTGGCTCTTGTGAAAGCTTTAGCTTCAAAACTTACGTGTTGAAATTTCCATATCTTGAGTAGTGGAGGAGGGTTCAGGAGGGTCTTACCGTCTCTAGAGGCATTCAGCACTCCACAGCAATCTACCTTAATAAATCCTTCTACAGGAACATATTGTCCAAATAATCAATTACTATTATGAAATACAGTGCAAATTTTCATAAGCAACTATTGCATACTTGCATCTTTCTGAATATTCAGAATGCAGTGATATTTTTCTTGTTTGTACCTTTTAAATATCCTCCTAAGCACAGAGGAGAAGAGCTACGTTTCTTCTCAACATGGTTATTAGGATGAGGGAATCAACAGGGTATTCTGCTACTTGTTGCTTTCTGTGAGTTTGTGAAAACAATGCTTAGCAAGCAATGAGAATAATTACAGTCGTCTCTGGCAAAAGCCTGAATAAGCTGTCAGCCACCACAAATGATCATTAGTTACTCAGTCTGAAGAACAAAAGCTGCTCTTAAATTTTTCAAAAAGTGCCAAATACTTCAAGCTGACTTACATAAATCATTTTGGGAATTACAATGCTGAATATGAAATTCACCAGTCACTTTTCCTTCTATTCCAATTCCTCTTAGCAATGATTTAAAAGTAAATACTTAGGCAATATCTCATAGTACTTCATTATTTTCACAAAACTTCATTATTTTCACAGAACTTCATTATTTTCACAAAACATATTAAATGACACTTTGCTCTTCAACTGCTTAGGCTGTTCAGAAACTGATTAAAATGAAGCGATAATTTTTTAATCACCACAAACGAAACTAAACAAAGCTTTCCAACATTATGTAAAGTGTTGAGCCTGAAAAAAACAGAAAGTGCTCTGCCAGAGTCTGTTGGGGACTCATTTTATTAATGGAAACAATAGGTAAGCTTATTTATTTCTCCTAAATTTAGGCTTCTTGAGACACCTAGATTAGACAGCATTAATGCTCTGTTAACACTGCAATGATAAGCAGGAATAAAGCCATTAAAATAAAGTAAAACAAACCTATAGTTGGAAGATCAAACAACTTTGTAATACATGAGGTTTTTTATCTGGTGTGCCACAAATGTCAGCAATTTTTAAGTCAAACTTGTTTAGTGCAAATTAACAGCTGACTTTATACTACTATCCATAATACTTAATTGTCCCTCAGTTCAGCTTATTGTTCCTTTAACAATCTTCTTTGCCTGTCTTGGGTGTTTGCAATCACTTTTGAAAGCCTGGGTAGTATCTCTGAGTAAGGGGAAACTACCACTATGCGAAGGAACCAACTCAAAGAGACTAACATATCTTTCTACCTTCATGTCCAGTGCTTTTCTAAATTCCACATAGCAGTGTTTTCTGAGCACATTTAAAGGCTGATTTGAGAGCCATGTGCTTTCACCCTCTTTTTAATTAAATTGAGCAAGAACTCAAGGCATCCCATCATCTAGAAGGGCACACATAGCAGCACAGCACAGTAGCAGAGCTGGTCCAAAGCTTCCCAGCAGACAAGGGAAAAAGCTTTCTGGAATATGTCAGCAGCACTAGATGAACCCCCAAGACAGACACAAAATAGAAAAGGAGTTGGGTGATACAGGAAGAAAGAGACATAAAACAGGGTGGATATCACAGCAAGAAGACTGTGTCAGGCTGCTTATGCCCATCCTAGGTAGCTGCTTACTATTTGTGGCACAAGCACAAAGTGAGACAAGTAGTCTACCATTATGTCCAGCCATTATTGAGTCTCCAATCAAATGATGAGTTTGACATAAACTAAAAGGTCAAAAAGGGATACCTTTTGATGTGAATCCAGAGAAGGTGCTGAATCAATTCTTCTGAATTCACATCATCTAAACTGTTCTACAACCACATGCCTTCTAAGGTATGTAGTAGGTACTGCATGTTAAGCTGAATATACTGGTTCAGATGGATGTGTTGTTATATCCAATATATACTGAAGACCCATTGAAGTCATGTGCCATCATACATCTTACTGTTGACTAGCTGTGTGTCAAGATGAACCCGACAGCCCATGGAAACAGAAACTGAGCTCAGGTACCTGCATTAATACTCTAGCACAATCAAATATCAGGCAGAAATGAAGTGGAAACAGTCACTGATTATGGTCTTCTCTCTCTGTGTCTACTAACATTACTTCAGTTGATACTGGAGTAGTGAGCATGCTGCTGGGCTGTGCTTTTATTCTGAAGTCACCATGAAAGGATTGCTTATGCCTATTTGGGACCTAGACCCAGGCCCTAAATATAGTATTCTAGTCTGTACTTTTTGTAGTAATGTAAATAGTATTGTGTCCATTTCTAGGACCATTCATCACATTTACTTGACTGCGAACAGTCCACAAAGACAGCTAAAATGATCCTTTACAGAAATTTACATGTGGAAAATTTCAAGAACGTTGAAGAACAAGAAATGTGTCTCACAATCATCAGCTAAGTAGAAAAAGTTTGGCTTGAACAAAATTTGCTTTTTTACTTGACATGAATACTTTAGATTTTAAGAATTTGTAATGAAAGAACAGAAAAATTCATGTGAAGGAATAAATTCTTGTGACATTTTTATACCATTCTCCAAAAAGCTAAAGAAGCAGCTATTGCTAATTGTGCTGGAGCAGTTTCTACTAAAGTACATACAAGTCTGTGCCCCAGGAGCCTGGAAGTTAGGTCAGTCTTCTTTTAGACAGGATACCTCTGTTGAAATCTTACCTCTGAATGCGAGTCTCCTCTATAGGTAACTTACTCACTAGGCCATAGTGACTAAGCTCTTTTTCTGTTTTGTGAATTCCATTGTGTAACTTCTGAAGCATGTCCAGAACACATCAGAATTATTTGCTTTGAAAATAAGAAAACATAAACTTTTTAATGTTTTACATTTCCCTCACCTTATCTGTTTAGCAACATACAAAACAAAGGTAAAAATTGCAAATAATCTTCAGTTTAGACAGGCGCAGAGGTCTATTTTTGGCAATGAGCCATTTATCAAAAAAAATATAGTCAAGCCCTACAAACCAATTCACTTTTCAGATGACTTATACTCAAAATGAACCCAAAGCCATAAACCAGCTGCAGTTTCCCAGTAATGTCCATTTCTCCTAGCTGGAATAGTTCTTTAGGCGCATTCTGAGGTGCTGGACTTCATAGACAGCCTGACAATTTCAAGTTATGGACTGTAATTTCTGAACTTTCCACTTCTGAATCTCCGAGGTGAACTGTCTTGGAGGGACTCCCTGAAAACTGCAATCTCACCAACCATTCACATTTTGTTTCCAAATTTTGCACCTTGAAACAGTTCAGAAAAAGATAAAAATTGGTTCTGAAACATTTTTACTTTTGAAGCAAATAATTAGCCAAGAGGTAATCAACCTACAATTTGAATTTCAGACTAATTTAGCACCCTTCCCTCCAAATCCACATTAGCTTCAGAAAAATACTTCTAAACATCTTCTTTCCATTAACAGAGTTCCTCCATAGACAAGAAAAATAGCTTATTTGAACTGATCTAATTCTGAGGTCCCTGGTCCTTCCTTTTTGTGCATGCCATGACATTAAAGAGAGTCTGCAGGAGCTCCAGTCTTATTTTTCCCACCTCATCACCTGCTCCAACTTGTGTATTTTGCTAGTGCCACTTAGTTTTGAAACTAAGCAGACCAGTGATTACATGCAGCTGCATGTTGGCATGAATAATGCTTTCAGCTTTTGAGCTGAGCATTGTCAAAGCTTTGCTCACCATCCTATGGACCTGTGTGTCATACTTCATGTCGGTTATCACTGCTGAGTACTGTAAGGCAATCTGCTGAATGACAGCTGTTTTATAATATTTTTACTGGTTTTAAAACCAAATAATTTATTGAGGGAAGACCAAACTGAATAAGAGAGGTCTTTTTATACAACACAGTCTGGGTTCCAAGATCTATCTACGTTAAGTTCATATTTATTTAGGTATGACAGTAATTGTATGGTAACTGAAAATCTTGGATTTTTTTTTTCCCAAAGCATAACATTGCTGCAAGCAGCAGTCTAGATTTAGGTGAACTCATACTGTGACAAACTGAGAATGGAGAAAACACATTTCTTGTCCATAAAAGGACAGATCACACATCCACAGAGGGTAGCTCTGATTTTGCTGCAGTTCCAAGCTATAAAGTGGGGACTCTGTTGCTAAAAGGAGTTTTACTTAAAGTGGATAGAGGATTGTCCAGTATTTTTTTTCTTTTTGTTTTGCCTTCTTAAGCAGAAAATGGTGATTTTTTATATTTATTTTTTTTCTGAAGTGGAAAATTTTCTCTTCAAGAGGTCTGATATTTCCACAATTTCTTCTGAGAAAAACAGAGTATCTATAGCGTCACCAGTTGAGAGAGGGGATACTTCCCTCTGTGTCCAGTTCTGGGCTCCTCAGTGCAGGATAGACATGGACATACAGGAGCAAGTCCATAAAGATGATTAAGGGACTAGGGCATCTGTCATGTGAGGAGAGCCTGAGAAATCTGGGGCTGTTCATCCAGAAGAGAAGGCTCAGGGTGATGTTGTCAAGGTATAGAAATACCTGATGGGAGAGAGTAAAAAAGGTGGAGCCAGGATCTTCTCTGGGGTGTCCCATGAAAGGATGAGAGGAAACGGTGTGTTTTGAAAGGAAGCATTTGTTTCCATGATTTAGTATTTTACATTGAAAATTGATTTAATTTATATGTAAATGCAAATAGAAAATATACAATATCCACATGGAAAAAACTCACCTCCTTAGATGGATGCTCACAATTTTCAACTTCACAAACAGGGTGGCAGAAAGATTTAACAAGAAATGACAAATGAGCTTCTAGAAGATGCTCAAAAGCTAAAATTACAAGGACACTACAGGAATCCATAGAGAGCAGAGGATGCCAAAGTAGAGTACAACAGAGAAGAACCACACTTTTAGGTCCAGTTTTTAAAATCTTGATCTTAACTTCATTTTGATCTTTTTGAACAAGATTCTTCCACTGCGGGGAGAGAAGGGAAGGATGGAATATGAGGGAGGGAATAGGGGTAAATGGAGGGGAGTTGAAAAGAAGGGAAAGCAGGGGAGGGGAAAGTGGGTGTCCTCTACTCGTCCTTGAATATTTCTGAATACTGTCAGTTTTGTTCCACTTTATATAAATGTAATGAAGGAACTTCATTAAAAAACAGCAACAACATAAAAAATCCCCAACAAAACAACAAAAACTAAAAACAAAAAACCCCACCAAAACAAACAAAACAGAAACAGGCCCCAACCCTGCAAACAGCTGGTACAAAATGGCCTATAGATCCATCTGAATTTCCCACTTGCATTATAGAGGCTTTCTGAAGTTCAAAATATAAGAAAACACACTTTGCTGCTTGACTGCATCCTTTTCCTTCAAGAATGTATTCTATTACACCAGAGAGAGAAAGAGAAAGAAAGAGCTATTGAAACATGGTGTATATTTCCAAGTCTATGATAATGCTGTTAAGATAAAGTCAAACACAAGCCATTTTATGAATAGGAATTTGATGGATCCAGGAGAACTCAACACACAAAACTTGGCAACAGTTAACAAAGACAGAACTTCCTCATTTTACACCATTAGATAGTCTGCTTCTCTGCATAATCTCTTAATTTTGAAACTCAACCACTCTGTAGAATAGACTTAGTAAACATAACTCTGGCCTTTCTCTACTGCCAAGACCTGGATGTACTATCCTAAGAGTTACCTACCTCTGTAGAGAAAGGACCTAACTGACATATATACCGCTATGCATGGGAAAAGGAAAGGTCATCCTGAAAAGCTCATGCAATACAGATGAAACACTGGAAAAACAAAAAGAAAAGAAAAAAGACAGAAAAGTGTTACACTCATTATAAGTATATAAATAGTACCTTCAAAGAAACACATAGCCTATGTACATCTATAAAGTGCAGATGTTATTAAAACAAATCCGAATTTTCATGTTTACAGCCTCTAATAAACTTTTTTATTTAATTGGTTTTATATTGACTTTCTGTTTCTCTGCAGATCTTACAGGTGAACAAGGTGATGTCCATCTTGTTTTATGTAATATTTCTTGCTTACCTTCGTGGCACCCATTCTACCAACATGGATCAAAGGAGTTTGCCAGAAGATTCAATAAATTCTCTTATTATTAAACTCATTCAGGCAGACATTTTGAAAAACAAGCTTTCTAAGCAGATGGTAGATATTAAGGAAAACTATCAAAACACACTGCAGAAAACAGACCCTCAACAAGACATAGATGGAGATGAAAATGTGAAATCAGACTTCCAGCCAATTATCTCAATGGATACAGACCTCTTAAGGCAGCAGAAACGCTACAACTCTCCCCGAGTCCTCTTGAGTGACAACACACCGCTGGAACCGCCACCTCTGTACCTCATGGAGGATTATATTGGAAATTCTGTGGTGGTGAACAGAACCTCCAGGCGTAAAAGGTACGCGGAGCACAAAAGCCACCGAGGGGAATATTCTGTTTGCGACAGTGAAAGTCTATGGGTCACGGACAAATCATCTGCAATCGACATTAGAGGACACCAGGTAACTGTTCTGGGAGAAATTAAAACAGGCAACTCTCCAGTTAAGCAATACTTTTATGAAACGAGGTGTAAAGAAGCCAAGCCTGTAAAAAACGGCTGCCGTGGCATTGATGACAAGCACTGGAACTCCCAATGCAAGACATCCCAGACTTATGTTAGAGCACTGACTTCAGAAAACAATAAACTGGTAGGCTGGAGATGGATAAGAATAGACACCTCCTGTGTGTGCGCATTGTCAAGGAAAATAGGAAGAACATAGATCTGCATCTCTTTGCTATATAAATTATTACTTTAAATTATATGATATGCATGTAGCATATAAATGTTTATATTGTTTTATATATTATAAGTTGACCTTATTTATTAAACTTCAGCAAATCTACAGTATATAAGCTTTCTCTCTCATAAACAAGAGTAAAGGGTGTGTGCCTCTGCTGCGGGCAACTCTGGGTTTTTTAGACTATGTGACACTGCTTGTTGGCAGCATACCGTAACCTCATTGTAAAATCTGTGTAAAATCAGTATTTTTCATTCAGTATTGTCAAGCCAGTGACTGTCGTTTAGTAAACTTGTTAAAAATCAGATCAATGTCAAGAGTTGTGTACATACTTATATCCCCGGCTTTATGCATTCATGTTGAATTGGATGCAGTGTTGACTCCTCACTGCCAAACAGAAATGGACCAAAATGCATGTTGTAGCCCACAGATGATGTCAATGCTATAGACATCAAGTATCCATAAAATACAATTCCTGTGTATAATGCCTGTTTTGTCAGTGAAATGATCATTTTCCCTCTGTAAGCATTTCAGAATGACTGCTAATAATCCAGCAACTTTAATTTATGTTTTTGAAGCACATTTGTTTTGCAACTGTTTCTATTGTTGCCAGTTCTTCACAGAAAAAAAATTAAAAATATCTAAAATATTCTTAGCAGAAACTTACTGAAGCCAAGAACCAATCTAAATGGATCTTTAATGTAATACATAAAATATTATTTCTTCAGAATTCACTATTTATTTTGATCAGCATCTTCCTCCTCAATTATCTTCTGCTTGCATTATTGGATCATTCCTGTCCACACTTTATATACCTCTTAATTACAACTCAACTAATTTTTCACTTACATTAAGCCATATATAAAACATTTAAATTCATAAACCAGCAAATGCAT
>JANHGB010015163.1:0-18803 GCA_026283785.1 Coracopsis vasa | reverse complement strand
ACCCTATATACATGGGTCAAAAAGCTCTATGTTCATAGCAGCTACCTTTGCTGCATCCCAGCACACCACCAGCCATACTTCATACTGAAGGCAGGCCAGTCTGGGGTATCAGAAGACAGAAAAGCATATCCTGTAACCTTGACATACCCATAGAATTACACTATTAGCCTCCAAACCCTTCTCTAAGGCTCCATGCAGTATACCCAGCTGCTAATTTCAGGCAGACTTTTAGTACAGCTGTTTCAAATTGGCTATTCACCCACAGCTGGGAAAATAATTAGTCCTCTTTTTAATACTTCTTCGGCTTGGAGGAGTTGTCAGAAACTCAATTTTTCTTTTGTTGCTTTTAAAATGTATTTTTGAGTGTGCCATCTGCCAATTGTTTTCTGTCTGAAAAATCAAATCAAACAAAACCAAATCTAAAACAAACAACCCCTCCTTCTGAGAATAGGACTAATAAATATTTCTGCATTTATTTAAAACATAAGGGAAAGAAATTACTAGAACTAGTTGATTTGAAATAGTGTTGTTTTCCTGATGCTCTAAACAAGCTTCATGTGATTCAGGTGTCTTTTTTTTTTTTTTTTAAATGTGGTTTTGAATTTTAAAGCTATGTGATAAAAATTGATCCAATCTCGTACAAATTTGTTTTAAAAACAGCTTTTAATTGGTGGTGTTCAAAGCTGTCTGTGACAGACTATTTTCTACTTTGTAACAATAGACATATTTTCAAAGTTTTCATTTCCTGTGTTATTGGGAATTCCCATTCTCTTGTTTGATGGGGATTAAAGATGGTAAGGTGTCATTTTAAAATGTTCAAATGCAGTAACAGGTTTATTGAGAATCTTGTGGGAGTACAGAGGATTTCACAGAAATGCAATCTTTCTGATAATAGAAATATTGCTAAACCAGTGATCTGTTGTATTAATTTCCTTTAATTTTTCAGTAAATTCATCTGTTCTTAAGATAATGGATGGTGGGTGTCTAAAACCATAGAATATGGGGTTTGTGGACATGAATAGAAAGCAGGCAGGTTGGGTTACAGCTGGAGCACATTTTCTGTGTGTCTGTAGGGAATTTATTTCAGCTTGTCTTTGTTGCACAGCAGCATTCTGAGGCTAAGTTAAAGCTTTAACTAGTGTTAGTGCAGGACTCAAAGGTCTTTCGGATGTTTATGTCTAGCGGCAACTTGTATGATAAACACTTGCTTCCAGCATCAGAACTACCCAAGCTGAGTAAGTCTGCAATCCAGTAAGGCCCCTTGGACCTGATGCTCTTCCACGTGTTGCGTGTATAGGCAGGAAAAACCCAATACCTCCATTTGGGGAAGATTTCCAGGGCACAAGGAGAAAAATAAATTTGTTTGTGAAGCATACCTCTGGTCAGTGTTTAATTTATGAAAACAGTGTTTGTTAATCAGATTAGCAAAAGCAGTGTGCAGGTACAGCTGACATTCACATTCCTTAGCAAGAAGAGTTTCACTGTTACCTTGGTTGAATATCACGTCCACAGTGTCTCATATAGATACCTTGGACCTGAAAATATCTGCAGTTAGCAAACAGTTTATTTAGAAATTAAACGTCTGTGCTATTCTTTTGGCCTGCATGAAAAATATGAATAAATGATGTTAAATACAAGTAGATCTTAGTAAATACAAATGTATGCATATCAATGAACATCACAGGTTGTGGCTGTGAAATGAACTGGTTGCTCTGAGATTCTTGCACAAGAAATGCTGACACAGCAGGTTATTCAGTAGGGACTGTTGGAATATATGAACTGTGGCTGCTTCAAGCCTGCTTGCAGTGAAGGTGTCCATTACTGGGTATTTGCAACCCAAACACCCAGCAACAGAAGATATTCTTGCAAATCTAAGCATCATGATTTACTCAAAAATCAATAGCAGATTTGTGACCAGAACCTGCTCCTGAACCTGTTCGTGACAGGGAAACTGCATTGTTAAGTGCCTTGTTCCAACAAGTCGGCAACAGTGTCTGCATATTTTAAATCCCCATGTTGAGTCATCATCATTTAAATGGAACGTAAACCACCTGAGCGTGTCATCCTTACTAACCTGCTACAAACTGCCTTTGGAGCTTTCCTTTGCAGCGCAGGCGCAGCCCTGTAAATTCATACCTAGTGTGAGCCAAAGCCGGGCAGGTATTTCCTAGGTGCTGTATCACAATACAGGGTTACAAAGGGTGCCTACTAACACTTGTTTGTTCGCTGTGTTTGTTCTTTTAAAGAAAAACAGTGCTATCGTTCCAAGCAGAATTACACTTGCTTCACTTTCACTTGCCCTTGAAAATGTAACAGCAGAAAAGTAATGATTTAAGCCATTTCTTTAGCTGTGGGATTTTATTTTATCTCTATACATACACTTTTTTCTAGTGTACATGCTGAAGCAGCAGCCATTTCATTTCCTGTTATTGTTAAAGATTCTACATTTTTTGTGTTTTGTTTCAAACAGAGGCTCACGCAGTAGCTAATGTCTTCCTGACTTCTGATGAAATTCTTTTTATGAATGCTACTTTTCCATATTTCCTTTCTGGAAATTTTTCTTTTCTTTTCTATGGCAGCTGGCATGCAGCAGTTAGTTAGACTCTATCTATCTGATCAGTAGGGGCTAAAATAGTCCCAGTATATAGAAATGGCTTTAAGACCTTGTATTACTACATATACTTCACCTTTAAAAACCTGGAATTTCTGCAATTCCATCTGGAAGCATGTATAGCATATGCTGTATGGCTACCACTATCAGGTTTTGTTTATACACTGAATAAAACTTTTAGATGGAAGCTAGCAACTAAAATTATTTCTGTTCAGACTGCATAATCTCATGCAATGCGGAGTGCAGAGGTTATCAGTGACACCTCCAACATTATCACAGAATCACAGAATGGTTGAGGTTGGAAGGGACCACCAGAGGCCATCTAGTTCAACCTCCCTGCTCAAGCAGGGTCACATAGACCACATTACTCAGGATTCTGTCCAGAAGCAGAGCAAGGGGTATTCTTTAATATCTCCGGGGAAGGAGACTTCACATCCTCTCTGGGCAACCTGCACTGGCTTGGTAGGACTTGAAGATTAAATCAGTGGAGTACAAGGTACCCTCAGCAAAGTCCTGACATCACAAGGCACCTTTGCTAGAAGAAATCTTAGTGAGGAGAAGGTATGAATGCTCATGCTGCCTGTACTGCTCTATTATTTTCACAGGTGAGAGAAGTCCCAGTTATGGGCAATTTGTGCTAATGCAGCCCATCCTCTCCTCAGTGTTGCCTCCTTGTATGGTATTTTAGAATCAGCCCTTGGGGACTGAAGGGGGGAGACTTCGCAGTGTGGGAAAGAGACAAGCAGAGCAACTGGCTTCTCAAATGATAAAAAAGAAAAAAAGTGATGAAAAACCAGCTCTTAGGCTAATATTAAACATCCCTCCTATCTTGGTTTAAATTGATCTGGAGGAAAGGGTGGAGGGAAGTGACTCTGATCTTTTCAAATATATGAACAATCTTTTTGTTATTTTATAGGTATTTGGAAGACACAGCTTGCCAGAGCTGAATTCACGTAATTCATGTAATATTTAGACACTTGTAGTGAGATTATTTTTCCTGTTTTAATTTGAAGAGCCTGCATTTCTCAGTCTTTTTGCTGTTGAGACTACTGAAGAACTTAGCTATTTCTCTGGGGAAAATGTATGCCAAAAAATCTGGTGGTCTGGCTCAACAGTATTTATATTCCAAGTATTATAAAACATATGTAACAAGAAGGCTGTTGCTTTCTTTTCAGGGAAGCTGAACAATGAATCCCACAGGGCATCAATGGGAGGAGAATGAAACCTCTCTCCACTTCAGTGTTTTTTCTCCACTTTCACGGCATGAAGTTAAGGCCCAAATTCTACAAAATGCTCAACAGGCAAACGCACAGTCCAGCAGCTTCCCTGAGGCACCATTTACATATGACTTGTGCAAGACTGGGATCAGAGGCTCTTTTCTCTCTGTCTGTCTATGTCTTTGGGTCTACCTCTTCGGGTCACTGTTATGCTTTCTTTTTAAATTGCTTTGCCTGGAATCAAGTAAAACTTGTTGGTATGTTTAAAATCAGTGTCCACCCTGCTAATTGCTGGGCTGCCAAAGATCAGCCATGGAGAGTTTGACTTCAAAGCAAGATTCAGGCTAATAGAAAAAGTGATTGTATTATATGAGATACATAGGGACCAAGGTCTGCAAGGCTGAATCAAGCCTTAAATGATTTGGCCAAGAGTACAGCAAAGCCATGAGACAGTCACAGTGAAAATGTGGCATTCAACTTCAGCCTTCCCTCTGCAGAGGCCAGAGCATTTATTAATATCTGTTAAACGGAGTAAGATCTGCCCCTTTATATAGTCTATTCCCATCCACAAATGCTTGATAACACACAGGACATATTCTGCTCTTCTGGAACAATGCTGCAAACTAAAGCTACTCCTCTAAAGTCAATGGAGTTGCTCTGAGTCTGACTGCCTAATCTAGCTATACATTTTAGTTTGACAGTAAGATTTATACTTCAGAATTTGTTTTAATTCAGAATCTGATGAAAAACAAACATGGCACATTGAAGATTTCTTGTGAAAATTTGAAAAACCATGCTGCCATCAAAATATTAAACAGTAATATTAATATTGCAATACTTAGTATACTATAACATTGGAAACAAAAGCAATCGAAATGAGTCAGCATGAAAAGGTCTCCTCTTATCAAAATGAATGAAAGTGTTGAAATAATGCATTTCTGCTTTCTGCCTTTGAAAATGTCATTGAAATCAACACATTCTCACAGAAGATTTGGATTTCACTTGAAGTGCATTTTCCAGCTGAAATGTGTATGCTCTCCATCAACCTAAAGAGCTGCAGGAGGTGAAGGAAATGATAAATCAGTCCCTCTGGATTTACACAGGAGTTAGTGAGAGCACAAAGTGCTATGTGGTATGTGTTAATGGCTGTTAATTCACATGTACCTGCGTACTGAGGTCTGTGGGCAGCTCTGATTATTGTGATAAGTCCGATTTCTTTCTGTATGAATAAAGAAGAATACGAATACCTGAAAAGCCAAAGCCTGCTCTGGAGTAGAAAAGCCAGCCCTACTGCAAAGAAATTCTTGTGCCTCTTTAATTACCCTTCTTCACCTATAGGTGGAATTTCCACTCCAACAGCTTTAGCAAGGAGCCTGTTAGTCTGGGAGGAGATTTCTGTTTGTCTTTGTAGAGCAAACAGTGGCTCTGTTGTGCAGTGCCAGTTTCTGATTCTAATGATTTCCTGAATTCATTCTCTTCCGTACCTCAGGGAAGGAAGAGGTGATCCTTTTGAAAATTCAGATAATTGCTTTTATTTGATTTTTATTAAATCTCATTCAAGAATAATATGATGGCTTTTTTTATTACATTGTTCATCACTGTGGCATTTTAAAATTTGCTTTGCTAAAAGAATCAGTTTACTAAGCCAAAGATTTAATTCCAGGATTTTTGCAGAGAGAGAACTGGGAGCTTCTTTTGAGGTTGTTTTGATTTTAAAGACTTTCATAATATCGATATATATCTATAATTATCTCCACTTTCTTTAACAGCCCAGGCTTCTTCCACAGCCCCAGCCGTGAGAGCGTGCTGCGGTTTGTTGCATATGCATCTGAAGCTGGCCAGGCTGGCTTCATCCTGGCTCTGCCTGGCTGCCTGCGTGGTGAGGCAGTGGGAGGGACACTCTTCCCACCTATGGCTATCATATAATAGGCAAAGCTGATACTGCTGTCATGTGCAGATGGCCGTGGGGAAACAGCAGGCTCCAGCTCCAGGGGGAGATAAGCATGGGGAGATAAGCTGCCATGGAAGTTATCCCACCACACAGTCAGGGAAGAGCCACCCGCTGGTTTTGGCTGAGTCATGGGCTCTGGGGTGGCAACTTGGTCTTCCCATTGGAGAGTGGGAACATACAGCCAGGCCCTCATCCATACATACATCCATCCATCCACCCATTCACCCCTCCATCCCTCCCTCTCAAACTCTTCTGTGGCTGACGTTACAGGTTTTGTTCCCATTGTACAATGGGATGACTGATGCAGAGAAGCAAAATCTGCACTTAGCAGGAGTAAAGGTAGCTAAGCAAGTAAACATCAGAACAGACAATTTCATGTTGTCGACACTAAAAAATATGGATTTGTGAAATTTAATCTATTTACCTCTTTGCTGCCAGTGTGACATCAACTACTGTCCATTAATAAATCACACACAGAGGTACTTGATATGTGGTTTTATGAGAGCTAATATTTTAAGAGTTGATAATCTAAAGGTAAGTATTTAAGAACATGAGATTTTCATATAGTTTTAGAGCAAGTTTCCCTCTTTTATCATTTTATCACAGGAAATAATACTGTGAAGGCTTTGTAAAAGGTTCTTTTTTATCTCAAAAAGTTTTTAACAATATTCCAGTCATCTAAGTTAATCCCTTTAAACCATGTCAATATTTACTTTTGAGTGGAGTTTCAAATACTCAATCAGCTGCACTCTCAGTTTAATCAGGGCAGCTCCTACTGACTGGGAATTATGGCTGAATACTGCAGGGGTTTACCTTGAGTCCTCATAGTTACAACTTGTGATGGCAGTAAGGATGATGGGGTGTCTGTTGTTAGCTTATGCATCTATCCATGAAGAAGTGGGTCCCCCCAGGACTGTTTCTAGTCAGCTGCTGGGCTCCTTCCATATCTGTGATGTTCTGTACCCCCTGTGAGGTACCCAGAAGGGCCCATGGTCATTAAAATAATCAGTGTGGGATTTATAAAGCAGCATGTCCACCATTGTCTGTTCATCCTTATCTTTTGGAAGAAATGTGGCAATTTGGCAACAGCTTGACCCCTGCTCAGACTGGTAACGAGAAGGCTGATCACAAACATCACCACCCTGCAGAGGGTTACATGCCATGAATGAGCAGCTCCAGCCTGCAGCTGATCCCCAAGTACAGGGCAGAGTTTTGTTACTGAAAGCCTGTAAATACGAAAAGGACCTCAACAGCTCTTACAGGATAACAGGCAGCTACAGTTGGTTGAGCATAGGTGTCTTTGACAGAGCTGAAGACCCTCAATATGCACTGCAGCCACTTCCCATGGTTCTCTGCAACCTATAATTTGTAAATTTTTAATGCTACTGGCACCTAGACCTCTGCTTTCTAATTTTGATGGAATAATGGCAGCAGATCTTGCGCTGCAGGATGAAAGACAGGCAGATGGAACACCCTTTTGTTATGTAGTTACACTATTTCACCCTCCCTTTCTTGAGGCAAGGGACAGGTTATTTCATAGCACATGGGATAGGTTGCCCTTGCCCTTCTCCCCTAGCAGATGTGTTTGGATCAGAGGAGAAGTCGGCTGGTCCAAGACATGGCTGGCATTGCCATCTTTAAGGTACCCGGCCAATGCGTCCTTCTGACATCCTCAGAATTAAACTGGTCACCAGTTTTCTGGCTAACAAGAAATTTTTCTTCCATTTAAAACTAGCTTTTCCTTTTTGTTTTTTTGTTTTTTTTTTTTTCTTTTTTCTATAACACTGAATACAGTTGCTGTCTTTAATAGGAAGTTTTATTCAGTAGGTCCTTTGCTACAGCAGTGACACAGGGTATTCATGGTACCTCTGACCTCCTTCTTGTCTGTTTGTGATACATCATAAATAGGCTTGGTTTGGTTTTTGTTTTTTAACTAGAGGTGTTATTTTTTCTGGGGAATGTTAGGAAGCAATTCCTTGGCTGAGGATATGGAGTCGTCATTCTGAGGAACCTCCTGTCACTGGATATTTGCCGCACCATTGCAGGGATCACTTTGGATGACTTGGGTGTCCCCTTCCAGTCCCACTTCCCCAGGCAGGGGACATGTTTCTTATCTGGTAGTATAGTAACAGAGAAAGGCCTCAGCTCATTCTCATGGCCTTCAGTGTGGGGCCCATAGGGATATAGAGAAGACAATGACTGAAATAGTTTAAATCTTCCCTGGCTCCTCAAGGTAACTCCTGGCCTAGGACACCACGTTCCTTGTCATTTTCCTGAACACGTCTTACTTGATCGCATGCTGTTTGCACTTAATGTTAGTGAAGCGAACTGAAAATTATAAAGCTATGGCAAAGATCAGAAGGCAGAAAAAGGCAAGTAACTATGAACAGTGAAGTGAAAGAATGTGACTGGGGAGCAGCAGGTGCTAAACGGTGTATTTCACAAGAACTTGAGCATACACTTCTCTAGGAACTACACACACCTCTGCAACACAGCTCTTGAATCTCCAGCTAGTTATCTTTTCCTTCCAGATTAATGCTTGGTTTAGGACACCTCGGCTTTGGCTACTGCTGGCTCCAACCTATTAATTTTCTGAGAGACTGATTTTCACATCATGTAATAAATTCTTGGGATATATGGTGCATGCTGAATACTACTGGGAACATTTCAACTGAAAAACAGACTGGATGAATCTCACTGAATAGGCATATTTCTTTCTCTGGGTGTAGGGGGAGAAAAGGCAAAACCCCTCAACTAAAGGTGATTTTGTTGGGTTTTTCTCCCCCACAGCAATAACTTCACAGAGAGAAAAAACAAAGTAACACTCTCTCTTTGCTTTTCTTTTCCTTTCTGGTGGAAGTTTGCTAAAATTAATAATTTTCAGATTTATTTTATGCTTAAATAACTTAAAAGTAGATTGCGATCTGGCATTTGACTAAATCAGAAATGAAAGAAACATTTTCTCATTGCTTCCTCCTGATGCTAAAGATTTTTCATATCTTTATATAAATATACTGTGAAGCAATGGTTTAGGTTTGTGAGGTACCCCATAGAGTGATTCTGGAGCCCTCCATCCGCTGTCACAGTTGTGGCAGTTCCTGCCATGCTGAGAACTCTTCCATGGTCTAACTGCTTTCCAGTATAAATGGGCAATAACACTGCTTCTTTGCTTGGTCTCTCTGGAATAACTCAAAAATAAACCATGCACATATCAAATAAACCCTACGTGTTTTGTCTGTCTCGCATTCTCTGCCATGTGGAGCAGTTTCCTTACAGCTCAAGAGTCTTTTTCCTGAAGACCTCACCCCCACCAGCCTACTGAAGAATACCTGTCTCTTCCTCTCTCCTCCCCAAAAACTTCCTTTTGAACATTATGAGTCAGTTACATGTTTCCTTATTATTGTCTGGTCTCATTGTTGGTCAGAAAACTCTCCTCTGTTAAGGTCTGTTGTCCCTTTACAGCCCGTGAATAGATGACAATCCATTTCAGTGTATAGCGGATTTACAGCCGTGTTAACATTCAGAACAGTAGAGCAACTTTGCAGCAAATCTCTCCATCATCCCCATTTATCCTACTCTGGTTTGACTTGCTGTTTTCATGCATAGGAATCCTATTTCTTTTGAAGGAAACTAAACCAGAATTTCTGCTTCATGTGCCTACCAGTGGTGCTTCAACCCCTAGCAGGGACAAAAGAGATCTGTAGGGTACATTTAAACTACACAGATTGGGGATGTCCAGAACAGTAAATCAAAATACAATCTGAAGTAAAATGCTAGATCACATGCACTGTAGATGTAGAGCCCTCACAGCCAGTTGCACTGTCCTACTGATCTGCTCCTACTGTGCCTAATGGCTTGATAATGTAGACAAAGTCAGAGGCACATAAGAGGTACAGCAGTTTCATATCATCAGCTTCCTAACATCAATGAGTTCCTAGGTTTCTAAGATAATTTAAGCTCCTGACTTATGTTTCTAGGTAGCTAGCAATATACAGATGGTATTGTCTACAGTACCTACTGTACTGAATTTGGTAGATGCCTTAATTTGGTGTTACAATAATTAGTGGATTTATATGGGATAAAAAGATGGGGTAAGCAGGGAGATCATTTATCAATATTTTACCTATTGGGAGCTGTGATTAAGTGCTTGAAGCTTTGAGATGTGGTCAGGCCATAGAGCAGTTTAGGATAACAAGTGAAGACTGTTACCAGGTCCAATTACTCTTGAAAGGAAATTAGAAGAGGCAGAATATAATTACTTGAACTGGAATGGAGCCAGAGTGTTGGGGTGATCATTTGCAGTATGATCATTAATGGTAAGGCAGAAGACTGGATTTAATGCCACAAGGTAAACATTCACTCTCACCAAGGATTATGCTCGTTAAGAATAATATGGATGCAGTCATAAAAGAATGTTAATTGAATCCTGTATATTGGTGCGTATTCATCTTCTGAAACCAAGCATCAGCAGTAGCATCACTCAAAATACATAGAAATGCTGCTTAGCATCTACTGGGGATAGGGAGTCGAAAGGGCTCTTTATCATTTGTTTTTGTTTTGATGATAAGGAAAAGATGAAATTTGCATAGTTAGCGCAGACTCGCCCCTTCTGGGTACTGCAGAGGCAAACATACAGGGATGCAAGCAAAACTGCGAAGCAGCATGGATATAAGGAATGGCTTGCCAGAAATTCTAGTTATGAAAATAAGCTTTTAAGGTTTCATGGAAGATAGTGTGTTTAACAAATGATATACTATCTTGGATTTTGTCCTTCTTCTGTCCTGAAAGTAATAGCAAGATTTTGTATGTCAGTAGTGCCTTTCATGCATTTCGATTATCCTTCAATTGAGTTTCAACAGTACTCCAAAACAGAAGGATAAACAATAGATGATAATTGCTTTACCTTTTACTGCAGTGCAGCAGGTACATAACCACATTATCAATAGAGGTGTGGAAAAACAAATCAGTGCTTGACAATGCTTAAGGAATTTAAGAAGGAAGGAACAGAGTTTATACTTCTAACAGTTGAGAATAAATGCTTTAGTCCAAGACGGTTACACACCCCTTTTATATCCAACCTACCAGTTCATACTCAATTTCCATTAGGACTCTGGGCACTACAGCAGTTGGCAGACTTTGAGGACTTTTAAAACACTTTGCTAGTGAGAGATAGTTTGCTTAATTATCGCCCACAGTGGCCAGTGGCTCTGCCCACAGCTCACCTGAGGAAGGGCATATCTAGGAGCACTGTGTCTCTCACTTCAAAGAATGCACCAGCTCAGTCAGAAAAGTCCCTCTGATGAAATCTGAGAGCTGCATCCACAGATACTCCTAGAAGAAATAGATAGAAGGGGCACCTCTGAGTCTTTACCAGCACTTTTTACTTCCACTACTGAGGAAGATCCTGAAATGTCATTAAATCACAATTAAAACCTAATATCCACTATCCCAAGTCTCTTTCCTTTAGTAGAACTGAAGTTCCTCAAGATGTTCCTGCACTTGCCAATGTTTTGCAAGGAAGTCTTGATGGACTGGGAAAAAAATACAGTTTGTGAAGCTTGTTGGCAAAGAACCGGCCACTTAAAATATATGAGGCTTGATCCAGAATTTGCTCAAGTCCGTAGGACCACCTCTTTTGCGTATGGAGGCAGGTGAGGCTTTCATTCAAACTGATGAGCTTGCAGGAATGTTCATCCAAACCCACAGAAAATGGTAAAGACATTTGTGAATGAGATGAGGGGAGAGAAAGAGAAATAGCAGTCTCTCCTCTTTCTGCTTTCCTGGAAGTCCCACAAGCCGTTATGTGCTTCTGCGAGTGAAGAGTGAGAGGTAAGAGACCTGCTTGATTTGAATCAAAAGAATCTTGTTAAAATATTCAAGCCTCTGAGAGAGCTGCTTACAGAGAGCTGCATGATTATTTAGTCTGGAAAAAAGGACTTCATTGTAGTCGTCTTTGGGAGGGCCAGAGTGCCAGCTGCAGCTCCTGAAAAAGGAAATTCCATCCAACACAGAGAGTGTGCCTGTTCCCATCGCCCAGAAGTCACCTGCACATGACCAAGGCTCCTGGAGGCTTCGAGACCCTCTCACTTACTGATTTTTTTACAGAATAAGAAGGCGCTGTCATAAATAAGTGTCCTTTCTGAAAACAAGGACCAGACCTGCCTTCTGAGGCACCACTGACAACTTCAATAACCTGTCTGGCAGAAGACGACCAGGAGAGACCAGATCTGGAACTCACAAAGAGAACTTAAGGTCAGCCCTATTGCAGCACATCGCATTTAATAAGGCAACTGGAACAATAAGACCCATTAGGTCTTTAATAGTTCAATAGTTTGCATGCTAGGAGAGGAGAAAGTCTGTGATGTAGTGCATCAAGTTTTATGTCATTCTTTGACTTCTGAGCCTGTAAAAGCAGCTAACAGGACTTCATATAACATTGCTGCTCTTGATAAACATGAAAAGATTTTTAAACAGCGTTAACTCTGAGGAGAAAACTCTTAGTCCATCAAACCACGACCATCAAAGGGGGATCCTTTATAGCATCATTACCCAAAGGGTACGTTTTTGTCCTTTTTAACTGAAATTATGACAGGTTAGTCCCTCAGGTACCTTGTAACAGTGGTGGCCATCCCACAGGTTGTGAAGGATTTTATTGACCACTAGGCATTTCATGCTGCTGTTTGAATAAAGAGAAACTTTATTGTAGCAGAAATAGACAGGATATAGTGAGCAAACATGGGAGCTGGAACATGCTGCCTTGTGTAGAACTCCCTTTGTGAATCCACTGCAGTAAGCTCCATGGACCATCTCTGGTGTTCTGTGGCATTGGATGCTATGCATGGGCGACTGACATGCAGCTGTGTGCTCCACTGTTTGTTAATATATGAGTTCATGAGAAGCAGAAGATGAAGTAAGACCCAGGCAGGTGGGTTGGCTATAGAGAAGAATTTGAAACATCACTGTAGTTCACAGATTTCTGGTCAGAGCAGCAAGATGATTAAGAAGAGAGAAGGAGGAACCTGACTTTGTTTCCAGGTATGAGCTTATGGAAAATAGCTGCTTCTACATCCTCCTGCTCTGAGCTTCCAGAGGTGTTCTATTTTACTTCTACCCTATTGCAGCTGAGTACTCATACTGAGGTCTTGGAGCAAAGCCAGTCTAACCTTTATTTCTAGTCTCGCAGTACAGATGCATAAAATAATGTAAACCTTCTTATTGCAGAGTAATCTTAAAGAATGCCTCAGCTTGAATAAACTTTTACAGCAAAACTATAACCCTTTCCTTGCAAGTCAAATCAAGTTCATCTGATTTATATCTTTTGTTATTATTATTATGGACCACACTGACAGTGACCAGGTTCCTGTTTCGTGGCAGATAAAACACCATGTGTGCAAGAGACAATAAGAGGTAGGTCTATGGCAGTGACAGTGCACCGGCCAAAGCCCTCTTGGCATGGCAAACTCTTTGATTGCCTGGTCAAGGCATGGTCATGACCGTTTGGCATTTCTCTGCCCCCTGCCAAAGCCCATGGCAAAACAAAGGCAAAATCAAACAGGAAGTAACATTTAAGTTTCGTTTTAAAACTAAGATGCAAATCTGCTACATAAATATCCTACAGCAGGCAAGTCCAAAGGGAGCATGTTTCATTTTGGATCAGCTTAAATTTCTTAAGCTACCTACACTGACATTTGTCTTGTGCCAGTTAATTTACTTCTGTCTGCTTTACCATGATCACACTAACCATAAAGTTCTCCACACAAAGGTTTATGCTAGCATAAGAAATCTGATGCTGTAACAAAAATGTTTTCATATCAGAATTGCCCTGTGCATCAGCCACAGTCACCACTGTGCACAGTTATTTGTTCTTGGTGGAACATTTGCTGTGTCATGGCCAGACTGCGAGGAAAATGAGAATAACCCTTTTGCCAAGGAAAATGCATAGAAGACTGGAAGAGCTGAAGGGAGGAATGGAGTCAGCAACCACCTTGTGGGTCGATTTAGGTGACCCTAGCTATCTGCTTTCTACAATAAAATATTAGTTTCTAATATTTTCATGAATATGGGTATTAAAAATACTGAAGGATTTCAATGCCCTTTGAAGCTCTTTGTGATTTCAAGAGCAGAAGGAGAAAATTATTGTAGAAAATTCAGCTAAAAAGTTGAGTTGGTTCCCCCTCCACCCCCCAATTATTCCTTACTAATCAGTTCTAATCCTCTCTTTCTTCATAAAGCTGGAAGAAAGAACGAGTTTTGTACAGTACTTCGAGGAAGGTATCAGTTCTCAGTCTTTGTTTACCAAGCCTCCCACTCCCTTCCCCAAAACAATGCCTTTACTTGGAGAGCTATAGAGCTCACTTATTAAAAAAGGGTTTAGAGTCTCTATATATGATACACGCTTTCATCCATAGTATCACAGTTCCTATCACTACTTATGACTGCTTCTGCCTTTCACAACAGATACGTAGATAAAAATCAGCATGTTCTAGTTTCCTTTTCCAAACCATTAAAAATACACATAAACAGAACAATAACATCAAATAGCTCAGCAATTTTTTTCCTTCCACTGTAATGATTGAGAGCCTGTTGCAAAGCAGCACCCACCAGCTCCCCATGTCAGTGTCTGAGCATGGTCTGTAAGGAAGGACAAGGGTCAAGCTCCCACCTGTGGGGCTGCAGGAGAGAAAAGCTCCTGCTCACTTATCGGAGGGAAGGAAAGTAATTTTTTTCTGTTCCAAACTTAATAGTAACTTCAGGTTCTTTTGAATACCTTTCAGGTACCTCTGCTACAAAGCCTTTTGAGCCACTGTTGCAATGTAGGAAAGTGCAACCAACACAGATAGTAAGAGCTCTTTTCTAAGAAAAAAGCAAGAGATTTGCACTCTTCCAGAACCTTATTAGGGTTAAAATTATGGTGATTGCACCTGTAGGCAAGCAAATTGTCATTTCTCATGCTATTTTACCTGTAGCTAGTCATGGAGCTAGCAATGATTAATAGGTAGGTACATTTTCTATATTGCTTTGGGGCTATAGGGCTCTTTTGAATGTCTGGAAGTTTAAAAATTTTCAGCTACCCAGCTGGTACTGGAGCTGCTTTCATATAAATAAATAACTTTTCTGTTTAGTCTTCTGCATATTGCACTATATGCAAAGACATCCTGATCTATACTGTCCCTAGGCATTATACCACATTCACTTTCTAACTTCACTCCAATCCTGACCAAATGAAGCAAAGAAAGTGCACACCGGAAAAAACCCTGCATTGTTTTGGTCTTCTGGATAATTTAATCCTTTCTAGTTTTTGTCCCAGATGTTTACACTGTCATTACTTTGCTTTTCAGCTGATGAGTGAATGGAATTGCTGTTACTGTTCAGAATGATTTCTTCCTTTCTCAGTCTCCTTCCCACAGCAACAATGTTAAGTTTTCTGAAAATATTTATTATCAGAATCCTTAATTTTTAGTATTTAAAAGTAGTTGGGCCAAATTCAGGAAGGAAAGATATGGATCCGACCTACTGACTACAATGTAACCTCAAATAACACACAACTAAGCTGCTTACAGATGAATTATGCAATTAAAGAATTAACCTGCCATCTTCTATATAACTCCACTATACCCATGATTTATTTCAAATGTCTTTAGGTAGGGTCACCTGCTTTTAGTATGCCAATATACAAGACCTTTGGTGCATGTAGAAGTTGATCATATTTGAAAGAGCTGTGGTACTGAGATGAAACTTTTTAACTCTTTTAAGGTACACATTTAGATCGTCTTCACACCAAGATTGGTACCTATGTAAAATGAAGGTTCATAAGAAAAACCTATGTAATAAAAGCAGGAAAAGTGACAAAATCTTCGTGTTCCATGTGACAAAGTAACAACAAAGTAACCCGTATCTCTCTCTCCCTGTTGCCCAGGATGGTCTGCCATGCAAGATCCTTTATTTCACCTGTAACTTTTTTGTGGTGGTTTATCAACTCAGTTCTGTAGTCACAGAAGGATTAGTGGATTGCTAACTTCTAACACATCCCTTCCCCAAGGAGATGCAGACTACTTTATATAGCTAATCAACTCTCTGGGAGTTAGGCACCAAACCCGTGTTTCTTTGAATGATATGAAGCATCAAAGTTTGTCTTCAGCTACCTTTGTAATTTTGGCCTAGGTCTGCATTTGTCACTCAGAATACCTACAGTTGTGGAAACTGTCAGTGTTACAGACATACAAATTTCAAACAGGCTGTATGGTGGTGTCTGATAAGTTATTTTGTGATTTCAAGATAGTTTGTCTCCCTGGCAGCTTTCATGTCAGTGTTAAGGAGCTCTCGAACAGCACTTGTCTGCATTTTTAGGAAACAAATACAGTTTGAGAAGCAGCTTACTTGATTTTGTTAATTTTTATTTTTAATCTAATAAACCCAACAGTACCGATTTTTAAATGATATTAGGACTCTCAAATAAAGAAATATTTAGTGTCTGAATATGTGCATTTTACTACTGCATTTCTGTGGGGTTTCAACTCATTTCTCTGCAAAATACTTCACTGAAGAAGAAAACAAACAACATGATAGAGCTTTCACAGAAGCACTGTTATATTTGTGGGTAGCTGAAATGTTGAGAAACAGTAGTGACAAGAATGCTTTGAAAATTTTTTGGTTGCCTTCTTGGAGATCTGGTGTGTCCGTTCAGACAACAGTGGTGGTCTCTGCTCTGCACAGTTCTGCTTGTAAAAAATAAGTCTGCCAAGGTGTAGGGGTGCAGCAATCATGTAAGGCTGCGAGGTGATGCTTGGCCACGTTCTAATAAAATATGAATGAAACCAATTGGAAATCAATGTAAGTTTTACTCCTCACATCAGTGCTAGATTTAAGCTAACGTCCAACACTTCTAGAATATTTCAGTGTGCAAAGCTTTACTTGGTTGCAAGGGAGAGAAGTTTAATTGTCTCACACAAATTTGTTGCTGAGGTTGCTATGCTCTCCTACAACAGCATCCACTTCCACAGGCTAGTTCTAATCCTGCTTTATTATCCTTTTATAGCAGTTTTCCTCCTACTACCTGTACAACTGCAGTATAGCAGTTTGCTCTGCCCCACATCCCTGCTAGCTTTCCACCATTCCAGAAACTGTGCAGATGTGTTAAAAGGCCACATCTCTGCCTTATCCTGAGGGGCATAGAGCAAATTCCCTCCCCAGCACTAATGCTGGCACAAGTGCAGCAGCACACACGCAGACCACACTGAATGCCAGAGCTAGGATGTGAGCTTTCCTAACTGCTGAAGTACTGCCTGCCAGGCTGCAATGGAGGTGTGCTATAACCTTGAACTCCTCCTGAAAATTAAGGACCTATGGTTAAAAAGATTAAGAAATTTGCTATAAGTCATGTCTTTTACCAAGTTTTCTCTTAAAGAGAAGGCAATGTGTGCTTTTCTTTTTCTGAACAGGACACAGTGTTCTCTGTTTGATGGTGTGCTCTGGAAACTAAGTTTACAAACTTTTGCTGGCAGTTTAGGCAAATTTAACAGCATCTTTATATTTCCTGGGCACAGGTCCTAACTTGACGCTTGGGCAGGTTAGTTTCTGGAAATTGTGGACAAAAGTACTGAGGGCTGCTGGAATCCATTTTAACCGCTAATATGTTGAACTTCTAAGTAAGCGAGATTGTGTCTGTAAATCTTTTCAAAAGAAAGATTGAACCATTTTTTATTACATTGAAGATTTTTCTTTATCAGAATGAAGAACTGAAGAGGTTTAATAAATGCTCTTCTCCCTGGAGTCCTTTCCCTTTGAAAGTTTTACCTGTACTAACATCTAAGAGTCCAATTCACAGACGATGGACTTGGTGAAAATGCTCTTGTTGAACACAAGGTGAGGTCTGACCCAGGCCCAGGGGAGAAGACCCAAAACCATCATTACATGCAATGCTCATCATCCTTAGGTCCCACATAGCAGATCATTTGAACAGGTTTTGTATGTTGGGTTTTTGTCTTCGGTGTTTCTGTGGTGTGCGACTGAATTGAACTTTATAAATATCAAGTAGACCTGTGGTCAGACTGCTGTGGCTGCAGCATGTACAAGGGGAAAAGAGAAAGGGAACATTTGAAACTTATAATTTTCCTCTTTTTTTTTTTTTTCCTGTGTCTTGAACTTTTAACGTTTTAGTATCCATGTCTATATTTAGAGGCAGCTGCCAGTCTCTGGCTGCAGCACTTCAACAGAGCACAGCCATACCATGCCGGCTCTGGTGCACCAGTTTCTGTCCTCTGCTTTTTTTTAATTTAGGTAACTTTTGTATGTAAATATATTTTCCTCCCTGTGCTGTAAAACTGAAGAACTACAGACTAGTCAAAACGGGGGAAATAGCCTGCCAATAAGAAGTGGATTTTTCAGAAACATGATTTAAGAAGTCTTGACTGGAAATCAATTAAAGTCCATCATGGAGTATTCGAACTTCAGAACATTTTAGAATGAAGCTGAGGCAGGAGAAAACACCATCAGGGTCCTTCACAATGGAAAGATCCAGTGTTTTTACAAAGAGAGAAAAGCAGACTTCCCAAGGACAGAGCAGCATTCCCTCAGACTTTTGCACTAGATTCAGACTAAACAACCTGAAGTTAATCAAGATTTTTCTTTCTCTTTTCGTTCTCCTTTTCAATAAAACCAGCAGTCATGCCCTACTAGATCTGTGTAGTTCGTGTAAACAGCAAAATCAAGGTGCTTTCTTACATTTCTAATAATAGCTTTAACCACTCTTCTGTGCATGTCCCAAGACTGGGGATATCAACAGTACTGCAACTTGTTCGTCCCATCTATATTATCTTTCCATATACAAATGTGCTTGTGATGTATCATAAAAATTCAGTATGTTAATTAGCTTAAAAGGGTTGTACCAAAGAACTAGTCTTGTGTCCTGGGTTCAGCAGCAGCAGTCATTTTTTCTCTTTCTTAGTAGCTGGTGCAGTGCTGTGTTTTTTGACTTTCGGCCTGGGAACAGCACTGATAACACCGATGTTTTCAGTTGTGGCTTAGC
>JANHGB010015162.1:2305-16137 GCA_026283785.1 Coracopsis vasa | reverse complement strand
AAATTAGGTGTGTCTCAGTCAGGAGTAATTAAAAAAATACATATTGTAGTGTGGGATTCACAACTGAAATTAACCTTTTCTGATTTAAATTTGCTAGAGATCTAAGGCAGATGCAAACTGGGATTAACCGTGCAAACTACATCGAAACACAGATGGTAATCTAAGGGCAGATCCTCAGATGAAGGACACTGTCTTAGTTTCATGTAACAGCTCATATTGGCCTCGGTTCTGCAAGTTTAAAAATAAAAATGGATTGCACTACACTGTGCAGAGAGCACATGGTAAAGTACTGTAAAATTGCCATTTTAATTTGAAGTGACTTTGACAGATTAGAGGCTTTCTGCTGGCAATGACAGATTAAGGTCAAGCTTTTCATTAAGGTAAACAATGACAAGAAAAATGGCAATTTATTTTACTCAGACCTGTAAACCAGTATTGTAGAGGGAGACGTGGAAAGGTATTAGAGCCAGTCAGATGTCCAGCTCCTGTCTGTGCCTTTGACAGTCTCTCCTGATACTAATGTTGAGGTTTTTGTTTTCCTAAAAAAGGTTCACAATCTTAATTAATGTAAATTGCCACATACTGTGGGAACAAACAGCTAAGCTTTTCGTTTCTCTTTTTAGCCGTGTTATTTTAGTACTTATAACTATTATTGGGGCTTATGCTTCAGTGACATTTAGAATTCGACAAGGAGATCTGAGTGATGTCAAATAGGAGATTGACCTTAGTGAACTGTTAAGCACAGCTTAAATGCATAGGTGAAGAGGGTTGAATAAAACAAGAGATGCAAATAGTTTGGTAAAAGCTCCTTCAGAAGAAAAGCAGTTGTATTCATTTGGTTTGCCTCAAAATAGTCTGATAAACATGATGATTTTTACTTCCCTCGCTATATTACAATTTTTAATGAGATGTTATTAAACATCCCTCTGTTTCTCAGGTATTTAAGTTGAATTGCTTACAAAATGATTTAATTTACCTTTAGTCATCATACGTAAATTTTCAGTTACAGAGAGATAAGAATAAAAATCCTAAATTTCACTTGTAACACAAGTAACGATTTAAAACCCCCTCATGACAGTTTCAACCTTGACTCTTTAAGTTTACACCTGAATTGCAGCTCTACAAAACCCGCTTCCAAAGTACTGCAAACGGAACGAAAACAGCTTTTCTTAATTCAATGTTTCAGCCGGGTGCAGGAGCCTTGACACCAGCCGGCACTCTGCGAGGCTGCAGTGCAAGCCATTAGCATAATTTTGCCAGAATTACGCTGTATTTACAGACTTCAACACTGGTGGGTGCTAACATTTTATTCCCCTGCGTGAGGAGCGCATCAAGTCAGTTCTAACCGTGCTGTTGGGGCTGCGCAGCCTCCGCTTTGGCTCCAGCAGCGAACTCAGGCTTCGATTTTGTTCCCTTTGGGTGTTTAGCAAAGAGAGAGAAATAGAAGCAAAAAACCAGGTTTTTACCTTGCGTGCTCTCGGCTGTGGGGCTCGTGTTCAGCTGCGCCTCAGTCGCAGAACACATGCCGTTCTCTTCTGCCGCTAATTGTGTGACAGGTTCATATCGCAATATGGCATCCAGGTCATGGAAAAACTTCATGGTTTTAGTGACATCCCCAGAGTTGTGGGCATATTTAACCGTTCTGTATTCATACTTGAGGTTTTTGTACTTTGCACGGCACTGTTTCCAATCCCTGCAAACTCCTAACTCCTGCAACCGTTTAGCAATGTAGATAAATATCCCTTTATTCCTCAGGGTGCCATGGAGTTGCTTTCTGATGTTTTTTTCTGACCAGACGCTTAACAAGGCTTTAACCTCCTCCTCAGTCCAATGCTTCCCTGCTCCACTCTCCATGTTGAAAGTGACCTGGAAATGATTCACTATTTCTAGCCAAGATTTTGTTTCCTAGGAAACCAGGCGGCTGGTTGTCAGTAAGCTCCACCGAGATGAAAGGATCTAGTTCTACTGGCTCAAGCTGCCTGAGGGGAGTAACTTGAGAAACTGCCAAATAAGCGGGCTAGGCACTGGATCCCCGGGAAAAGCCGCTGGGGCGGTGTGGTGGCGTTAACCCTTCTGCGGGAAGGGGCTGCCCGGCCAGCGCTGTCCTCTGTATTCCCTGTGTCCTGGGAATAGAGGATCACGCTAGCTTGTGCCTTAAAATAAACCCACACACACATGAAAAGAGCCCCATAAAACCCATTCGTGCCTGCCTTTGATGGGGTGGGTGCTGCGGCAGCTCCCTCCTCCCGCGGGATAACAGCTGGGAACCATGGGGCACAGCTGCCAGACAAGCTGCAACGGTTGATACAACACTAATGTGGATGGGGTCATCCTGCTTTGTGTTATTCTCAGCTGGTTTTGAATTGGTGGTCATATGTGCGCATTTTAAGCTCTAATACTCGCTGGTTATTACTGATACTTAATACAAAGCTTGCATACTTCAAAATCTGGCTGAATTGATAAAGTTGTGTGAACTTTGTGGTAATGATACTGAGCTTCCTTCTGTTTCATTAGCGCTACATGAAAGGCATAACCCAATGACTTGACAAGGGCCTTTGACTTGCGTGGGCCTTTGCTGGGATGGTTGCTTCCCTCTTTCTCGCTACTAATTTTGTTGATGTTTAAAGGGACAGTGCCAGTATTTAAATGGGAATTGCCTGTAATATTAACATCGGAATTAAAAGTTGCTGAATGCTGTGTGTCAGCCTTTAAAGTTTACTACCCATCTTTCTATTTATAGACGAGACATCTTCCTGAGTTAAAATAAATGGGTTTAAGAATGTTCTCCCTCTCTGATTTTCTCTTGAAGGCCTGTGTCAATAACAGGGTAAATTCATTCAGCTTGTTCCATTTTGCTTTCTGCAAGCAAATGTTCTTTAAAATTTTGTTTTATGTACAGCTGGGGATAGTGGCCAATTTTAGGTCCATTAGTGATCAATTTCAGGCTCTGGAGATGATTCATAGTGAGCATGGCCGTTCTGTAGATTTTTTGTGCCCAATTTTATTGTTGCTTGTACTAAATAATTCCAGTGACTTTGGTTGAGTTAAACCAGCCTAATGCATAAGCAGCATCTTTGTCTAATATGCTAAAAATATCCTGTTTCCTTTTTTAAGAAAAGCATCTTTGGTTTTCAGTCATTATTACATATGGGAGTGGATGGGAGCTTACCAGTCCCTCAAAGTCCTTAGGAGAGTTACAGGCACAGTGGGCACATGGCAGCAGTTTTGTCAGAGGTAACACTCTGCCTTTCTCCAGGAAGCCTTTTAACAGGAGATTGAGTGGCCTGCACTGTTAACCATAAACAATCCAGTCTGCAAAGCATACCTTCCCAATGGATAGGGACTGAAATACAAGCCTTGGGCAGCTGTGCAGTACTCTGCCTGGCTCCGGCAGCACAGCTTTGAGGGCCCAGGCAGGCCTGGGGAGGGCTGGGAGCAAGCTGGGAAAAACACTGTCATCCCATCTGATACAGCTCTTGTGAGCAGCAAAGCACAGCTGCCAGTGTGAGGGTGATCTGTAAGAGAAGTATTTCCATTTGCAGTGACACTATACACCAGACTTGTTTTGCTTGAGTTCAGAAGCTGTGGTGCCCGATACTAGGTTTATGTGCTCAAATGCTTTTATCGGAGTGTGCATATAGCTTTTAGAGGTGTAAATGCTTGTGCTCTTAAAGGCAAGAATGCAAAAGCTTCTGCAGACGTGATCAGTGGAAGACACAATGCGCTCCCTAGGCAAAGCCATCAGTTTCTTAATACCTCCCCCACCACCACCCAAAGCAGAAATAGAGTAGCACTGTTGAGCCTACTACTACAGCCTAGACTACTATCACTGCAAAGTGGCTTTTCAGATTAAGCATCTGCTGTTATTTTATGCCCACACTGAAATAGGACTGCAGTAAGAGCCTGAGCCAGTGCTTATTAGTGGAAAGAGTCCTGCTGAATTCAGTGGGCTTAGGCACAAACCTTATGTGACTGTTTTGAAATGAAGCATAACATGGGCAAGAAACCAGTTGTAATTACAAGCCTGTAAAATCAAGCAACAAGCAGGCCTGCATTAAAAATTTCATGTTGTAAAGAATAGATGAGAAAACACCAATCCACTGTATGTTAAAGCATTTTGTTCTCAGCATTTCAGTGCTTTATGTTAATTGTATTTTGTCCATAGGGGCCAGGAGAGTGCTGGAATTGTGACAAGTGATGGAGAGTCATCCCAGGCATTCAAAGTGCACAAGGTAAAACGTAAATTAATGTTTTGTAGATGCCAAGCCAAGATGCATGAAGAAGGTTTGTTTCAGCTAGGAAACAGAATAATTAGGAAGTAACATGTTATGATGGGCTGTTTTGTTTTGTCAGTAATAGTCCTTAATTGTTATTTGTGCAATTTCTGTCATAAGTGATGTTTGTTTAGTGATGTTTAAAACAAATATGCCAACATTGTCCTGTATCAACATTATGTTCATGTCACAAAAACTACTTACCAAAGTCACCCTGCACCTAAGATGTTAACTCTGGAGATCTGGAATAGCAGCAATGCAACTTGAGATGAAGAGGAAAGAAATACAGTTACAGGCTATGCACAGGCAAATGGAGAACTAATTCCTGCATTAGTGAGACTCAAGGAAGTGGCAGCTTTACCCATAGGTAAAAATAAACAGAATAAAAGATAGCCTCCATTCATTCTTGAGCTGAGAGAATCCCAGGGAATGTTAAAAGACATAAAATGGCCATAGCCTCAAAAGTATTATGCATGCTCTGGGGATATTTCTGCTAATTCTGTATTGAATAGTGATCAGGAAGAAAATAATAATCACCCTATTCCTTCCTGGAAGAGGAGAAGATTGGAAATAAAACTATATCACAGAATAAACATGGGGCAATTCTTGATGTGTGTCCTCTAACCACAATCAAAAAGCAGTTCATCTTCACAACCAGAGGTCTGTGGGGAAGATTAAGATTCAAATCAGCCCAAGACTAAGAACTGCTTTGCTGCATCAGCATGTGTATCTATGAATGTCGGCTCAATGCCTCATGCAAAATCTTGTCTCTTCAGGCAATATGTTTCTCACCTCTTCGGGCATTTCCCCCCTGCTATCCTGTTACTTACAGTCTGAGTCACACATGCACACACACACATTTTTGAATGCAGCTTTTCTCAACTTCAGCACCATGTTATCTGTTCTTCATTCCTGCTCCTGCTTGGTTTTCAGCTTTCCATAAGGTTTCCAGGAATTTCAGCTTCCCTTAAAGGGGGCTGCTTTATAAATCCTGTACTAGAAAGTATTTCTTAGAATGAACTTCCAGCAGTGTTTCCATGTTACTGAGCTGCACCGCTTAGCTGTCATGCTAAGAATTTAATTGACTATATCATCATATTAGCTTTGATACTTTAAGAGTTGCAGAGCATGTGATGGTTTCTTTTATCCTTCCAATATGCTCGTCAGCTACAGCTCTTTTAAAAACTGTAATAACCACAGTGTAACAAACAGCTTGTGGAATACAGTTTGCATGACTTGTTTAATCCTGGAAGCGGTGCTAATGTAACAAACATTTGGGTCTGTTACACTGGTGAAAGTATATTTAGGACTCTGACTTGTAAACTAGTCCATAAAAATGTCAGCAGTTAAGATGCTGCTGTACCTGTTTGTCTTCCAAACCCCGTCTGACTCTTCTTCATAGCAGAGACAACAGAATGGAAAAGGTAGGTGCCTGCTTCTCACTGCATCAATTTACTCACTTTTGTCGACAGCTTAAGGCAGTACATATATCAGAGTATGAACTGGAATGCCCAAGGCATGGGTATGTGTTCCCTTCTGATTGTTGCCAGCCTTTGACCACAGATTGATAGCCCTTTACAAAAGACATTAATCTGTTGTTTTAGAATCTCCCAGAAGGACTCATCCAGATTTGTCTGTCAGAGACTTTCAGCTAGATTTGTATAACAGAACATTATTGTCAAACTGTATTAACTAGCTCAGGATGTGGAAAAATTTACATCTCTTGTATAGACATAGCGATGTGAGAAGGAAAAAGACTGACTTGACTGTTTCACACTTGGATATGCAGAATAATAAAGCAGCTTTGTATAATTTCTGACATAAAATTGTCTTCATTGGGAGTTTTTTATACTGGAATAATTCACATTCACCATCCCACACCAGCACAGTCTAAATCTGAGGAATATTTCAAATGGCAATTAAAAGATTATGCACTTGTGTAACCAAATCTGGTTTAAATCAACATTGCTTGTTTAAGCTATTGCAGTGCTTAACTTGGCTACATCCATTAAGATCGGACCTGTCAGATCTCCTGTTAGGATAAAGTTGACCTAAGTAAAATAGGAGTGCATGATTGCATTTCTGTACATATATGAGAACAAAACACAGACTTTAGACCACCTTTACTTCATCTGTGAGACAAGAGATGATAATTTATTTGGCATAAAGTTTGTTGACTCATTAAAGTAAACTTATACCAGTTCAACTGTTGAGGCAGTAACATTTTAATGTAATAGTAAGTATCCTAAAACCACGTGTAACCACAGCTGCTTGGTATTCCAACTCTATAGCAGTCACAGCAGAAAATACCCTAAAGCTGAGATTTCTTTAAGCTTTTTTGGTTGAGCTCTGAAAACAGTTCAATCAATTTCTTTCCTTCCTGTCCCATCCCACTCTCTTGTTGTACCTGCAACACAAGTTATGAACCATTCACAGCTTTGGACCTTTTGTATGTATCTTTGAAGGTCCTAGAGGAGTGTTTTGTGTACTATTGTGTATATCACAATCACCACACACGACAGGGAAACCAAGCACTAGAAGGATATAAGTATTTCCCACAGGCATTGGCAGAAGCAAGAGTTTGTAGGAGGGCCTGGAATCCAGTCTTTAATTTCTACTCTCTGTGTAGGGTTTTTCAGACTATGCTTGCTACTGAATTACCTCCACATAGTGCTTGTTGCCAAAAGATGCTCCTGACATTTGACTAGAAAGTTTTGATGCATTTTTTGCTTCACATAGAAGGCAACCTGGCTATATGAAAAATCTGTTTTAAGTAAACAATGACATCTTTTGAGAAAGCTTTACTTCTGCCATTGGCAAGAATAACAGTGGGATCTAATAAACACTATAATGGACCCAGTATAAAAGTAAATCCAATATACTGCGATCTTGTAAAAGGTATTCTTTACATAGAATTTCCTTCTGGCAGTCTTTTTGTCTGGTGTTTTTAAACAACATGTTTGTTTTGGTAGTGTTTTTCGGAAGATGTATTTTTAGTAAGAGAATAGATTGTTCCATGAAAATCCATAGCACAAAGATGTATATTGCTTTATTTAAAAACAGAGTAATGGCATCTGGTATATCACTGTGACACCTACTCAGCTTCTTCATTCCCATGTCTTCCCGGTTATTTGCCTTTTCACTTAAATTTGCTTGCTTTAAAAACAAACATGAGGAGAAATTAGAAAGCTGCCAGGAAAACAAAACCAAACAGAACTTTTATTTTTTCTCCCAAAGGGAATGGGTCTTATAAATCACATCTTCAATGCAGACAGCCTGAAGAAGCTGTACGTTTCCAACCTCGGTATTGGGCACACAAGGTACTCCACCTCAGGAATTTCTGAGCTACAGAACTGCCAGCCTTTTGTTGTAGAGACTCTTCATGGGAAGATCGCTGTGGCACACAATGGGGAGCTAACAAACGCTATACAACTCAGGAGGAAGGTTGGTATCCCCAGTAAACTTGATATGACTTTTCCTTAATGTTAAACTGCTTCAGGTAGTGAGATAGCACCATAATTAAAATAGATCATTCTGTGGGGGAAAAGGTCCCAGGGAGGGGAGGCATTTGTAACTGTCTTAGGGGATAATTCACCAGTCCTCTAGACTGATGGTCACATTCCTGTTTATCAAGTGTTGATAGTGTGTTTGGCTAGAATGGTATGTGCTAAAAAGGCAAATAAAATTTAGCAGATAATTCATTATGAAATAACACCTGTGATATATTCCATCCAAAAGAGTTCATATTCCTGCACTGAAGCAAATGTATGGAATGCCCAAAGGAACTTAGCCCATCGTTAATCAGAGCTGCA
Organism: Coracopsis vasa; assembly: GCA_026283785.1. Taxonomy (NCBI): domain Eukaryota; kingdom Metazoa; phylum Chordata; class Aves; order Psittaciformes; family Psittacidae; genus Coracopsis; species Coracopsis vasa. The sequence continues at coordinate 8,051 of JANHGB010015162.1, read as the reverse complement.
AGGGTATAAATGGATGGGAGAAAAAAACAGTGATGAGGAAATGTAGACAGTGGTGAATCTTTTCCATGATTGTAAATGATTTCTTAAGAAAAAAGTTAGGAACTGTAATACATACAGCATTATGTGGGTTGTAATAATTAGCTAGATACACTGAAGATTCTCTTCTCTCTTAGAAGCGTGAATACACCAAGACAGAACAATTAGACTGACCAGACTCAGCAAACTTCTAAGTTGTGGGATTTTCATTTTTTAGTCCCACTCTGTTTCAGTTCACAGCTCTTTTTGTTGTTGTTGCTCTGTTCCTAAACCACCATTCTGCCTTGTTATCTCTTTCTGTATCTGCTATAGGTGATATTTTCCCTTGTATATTTTTACCTCTTTTCCCAGAGCAAGCAGAAGCACAAAGCTAAGTAAACAACCAAAACATGAATTTATGCCCTGAATATTGGCGATATTAATTTTTGGTTGCATGCAAGGCAAAGGAATGAGATGCAAAGGGAGAAATGGAATACCAGTCATAGATGATTGTATCTGCTCTTTTTACATATTTGGTTTGTTGGAACAAATTTGATGTTACTGTGATCTGATCCGCTGAAGCAGGGATAGGTGTAAAAACATTAGTTCATTGCACAAAGGTGTTGTTCAATTAAAATCTGAGCAGTGTTATCTGGGATTTTTCTTTTTAATGTTGTTAACACTTTTGCTTTGTGTCCTAAAAGCTTATGAGGCATGGTGTAGGGCTGTCGACCAGTTCTGACAGTGAGCTGATCACCCAGCTGCTGGCTTTCACACCTCCTCTAGAAAATGACGATACAGCCGACTGGGTGGCAAGGTGAGAAGGATGGGTTTCAGAACCAAGAACAGCATCTCAGCATGATATGTATGCAGCTGTAAATGCACACAGCTGTTTGTGTGACACATGATTATGTTCACCTTTGTCTCATTTCAGAATAAAAAATTTAATGAATGAAACTCCAACTTCATATTCATTGCTAATTATGCATAAAGACATAATCTATGCAGTACGTGATCCATATGGGAATCGCCCACTCTGCATTGGTCGCCTTATTCCAGTAGGGGACATGAATGGAAAAGGTAAACCATACATTCATATTCATAATCATATTCATATAGTTTGTGTCTGAAATCACTGATATAAGTAATTAAAGCTACATTTACTAAGGAGTAAGCAGGAATATGCAATGCAAAGGTCAGGTTTGAAAATTTAAAACAACAAAAAAATATTGGTAAGGAAGAAAAATAATTTTAGGAAGCCTGCAAATATCTTTGCTGTTCCCAGCAAAAGGGAATTCTGGTTGCCTGATGTCAGTGTCAGAATTAAGCAGCCCAACTCTAACAGAATATTTGTGAAAATGTAATTAACATCTCATCAGCAGAACAGGAAAGCAGGGATGAACAGAATCACAGAAGGGTTGAGGCTGGAAGAGACCTCTGGAGGTCCTCTGGTACAAATTCCCTGCTCAGGCATGGCCACTTAGAGCCGGTTGCTTGGGCCACTACAGTCCAGAAAAAAGTCTGGTTTCTTCCTTTCTTCTCTAGTAAGGTGGCTGAAAAGTGCTGGATTATTGGCAATATATTTCTGAATTCCAAGCACTCCCAGTCACAGGTAGTATGGCAACAGAACACTATGCAGTCAGTTTATAGGGAAAATTGTGTTCCTGTTTAGCCTGCAAATCAACATTTTCCATTAAGTGAGATTAGAATCTGTTAGTTTGTATAAAAATAAAGTAATTTAAAGGCAAAGTAGTAAATGTTCCCGTATCTTCACAAAACTTGGTAATTTTAACTACAAGAAAAATTATCAAGACTTTTTTAAAGCATTCAAACATTCCTGCTCTGTAGGAATTCAGTATGTTATTATTTTTTTTAATAATATTACAGAAACTTTGGAATTCTTTACCTTTTAGTTATGAACTATAACAGTCTTGTGCACTTGGCAACCTAAACAAGGCAGATACTGCAGCAGAAATGTAATGGTGTGGGGGGTAACAGTAACAAGAATTGTGGGCTGACTCCAACTGAAATCTTTCATTTCAGGAAAAGATAACAGTGAAACAGAAGGATGGGTAGTCTCTTCTGAATCCTGTAGCTTTTTGTCTATTGGTGCAGAGTAAGTGCCACAGTTCTCACTTTATCTGAAATCTCTCCTCAGGCAGCGATTAAACATTAAACCTCAAATTGCCAAATATCATAACCTATTACAATATGAAAGACATCAAAGAACAGTTTGTTGGGCTGTTTGGAGGTTTGGTGGTTTTTTGGCGGTGCTCTTTTTTGCCAGTTAATTATTGTGAACAGATTAGTGTAAAAGAAGAACTATGTGTTCAGATAGTCACAGTAAAGATGACTTTACTGTGTAAAGTCTTTACTTTTTAATTTTAGACTTTTTAATTTTAGGCATGTTTGCAGCAGAATAGCAAAATAATTCTTCAATCACAGAAAGGTTACACTGGTAGCTCACAGGCTGGACTAACCTGAGCTGTAGCATATGCTGTCTAACAAAATAAGCTTGTTTGAAAAAAATGATGGGCACCTGAATCTATTTCCATATGTGCTAACATCCATCAGAGCCAAAACATGAGATGACATTCACATTACTGCTCCAGCTAAGATCCTCTGAAAAGAAAGGTGTGATACTTTTTCTGGACAAAAAGAGATGGGTAAGAGGCTCTTTAAGAGACCACAGATTTGGAGTGGAAGGCAACTGTGAACTAGAACATGATTAAAGTAAGAAAGGTTATGAGGAAGCATATTTAATTTTCTAATCAGGCAATATAACAATGTGCATTTTGGGACTAGACTAATAAGTAAATTTGCATCCTCTTAAAATAAAACTGAAAAATTGCATTAAGAACACAACTACCAAATAAAAAGATATGTCAAGCAAAATCAGGCAGCAATGTGATGGCACTTTAGAGGTCTTTATTCCATTCCGCAGTGGTTTATTGTAGGTGTGGTGTTCTGTGTTCCCTTAATGTAACTTCTACCCTGTCTCTGTAGGAACTATAAGCTGTTGGTAACAGGGGCTTTCTTGAGACAATTTATTCTACGTATGGATAAAAATAACCATTTTCTGAAACTTCTTTAAAATCTCTGTTAAGAAAAGCTTATCATGTAGTACCATCAGCCTGTGGGCCTGTGGGCTTTCGAAAGAAGCAATTTTGTCTGAACTTCTTGTGTAGTCAGTGCTGCTCTCTGCTAATGCTAGTATTTTACCAGTCAATAATCACAAATTTGCTCACCTCTGATTTGTATCTCCAGAACATTTCAATGCTTTGGGATAGATTTAGATTGAAATTGTTAGAATAGCCACCCAAGGATCTAGAAAAATGTTTAATAAGGTTAAACATTGTAACATAATAAACCTAACACTGTTCCATATTTCTTCAGATAGGAGAATTGGAATGTAATTTCTAGTTAGCTTTATGTTAATTCTGTTTCTTTATATTGCATTTTAATGTTAATTAGGTTTCATAGAAAAGTCCTCTAGTATTGATACAGGACTAAATTATTAAAATATATTTTATCACAATGAAGCCTGTACTAGACTTGAGTATTGTACATCTCACATATAGGAAGAATACCATAATTCTCAGGTGCTGAGAATTCATTTATTGCTTTTGGGTATCAATTCATACTGTTTTAGTAAGGTTCACTTGTCTTAGTGTGTTGGTCTTAAAAAACTCCAGGTCACATCCTAAGACAGAAGCAAATTATTGTTCTAGGATGTTCCTGTCAGTTGAATCTTTTTAATATTTCAAAACTATCATCCAGGTTCAGGACATTTCTAAATGCTGTGTATTTCTCTTTCAAGGTACTATCGTGAGGTCCTTCCTGGAGAGATTGTGAAAATATCCAGATACGATGTCCAGACACTAGATGTTGTACCAAGACCTGAAGGAGATCCGTCAGCATTCTGCATCTTTGAATATGTTTATTTTGCAAGACCAGACAGTATTTTTGAAGGTAAGAAGATAATAATGTACAGAGCTCCTTCCTAAATAGTGGGAGATGTTACCGTGGAAAACAATGACTCTGGAAAAGATCTGGGATCATAGATGCAGGGTACCACTATGAGCTTGATTCACCTTCCTATTCCTGACTGTGTGTATGGCCTCAGTCAGGCTGCCTGTCTAGTCCTATGGAAGAGATGAAGAGCCACAAACATGATGAAGGTAGAGGAAATATCCCTTAAACGTGAGAGACTTAAGAGAAGGAACATTATTGGTTCTTGGAATACTTTTTAAAATTAGACTTCTGAAATAGGATCTGAAAAAAAAAAAAAAAAACAAACAAAACCCCAAACCTGAAAACCAACGTATTTCGGGATTTTCATTGCGAGAAAGGGTTATTTCAGGAAGATGCTCTTAATATAACTTGTAAAGCTATGCAATATCTGAGTATTTGGGGTTGTGAGTCTAATGCTTTTATTATTTCAGTAGAAGCTATCAAAAATTATCTCACTGACAAAGATATAAGGCAGGACTTATACCTATCAAAGAACCTATCTTCTTGGCTTTCTGTGGACAAGCCATCTGTTGATCCAGTACAGTTCCCCATCCTCATAAAGCCAGTTTGACCCCGCGTCCCTTTTTCTCATGATCCTCTTGCCCTTCAAATATCCTCATTTCTTACATTCCTTAGTACTGCTGCTGTACCCTTGGTTGTTCCTCATCTCATCACAATCCCTCCAGTTCCCTCCCATACTGCAAATTCTTTATGACCTTAAAAGCTTCTGAGGCCTCTTATCCCCTTACTAAGTTGGGGGTAAATTTTGCCAACTGATTCAAAGTTAGTAAGTGGACAGAGGCAGACAGCAGGATTACACAAACCTTGTCTGCTGGAAAAAGCAGCCTAAAAATAGAATATGCATGTTATAAACAGGCAGGCATAATTTCTGCTCTTTTCCTTCTTTAAATACATTTTGTATCATTCATAGGACCTTTAGTTACTCGATTAGGGCAAACTGGATTTTAATCCTCTGTGTAGTGATAAGAATATGAATGTTAGAATATGGCATTACGGAAGGAAATAAAAAATGACCTTATGTGAGTGACTGTTTATTAGTTGTGTTCTCACTGACTTCTATGCCTGAACTTGCGAGAGAAATTTGTACAGCAAACTGAGAGGAAATACGAATTATGCATACCAGGAAAAAACACTTCTTGCTGTTCTTAGGTCAGATGGTGTACTCGGTCAGGAGAAGGTGCGGGCAGCAACTTGCTATTGAAGCACCTGTGGAAGCAGACCTGGTCAGCACTGTCCCAGAGTCTGCAACCCCAGCAGCTCTTGGTTATGCTCAAAAGGTATATGTTAACCTGTCTTTCTTTCCCCAAAGCATATTTACAACTATCTCTTTTTGTAATGGAATATAATGGTATGAGCTGTTAGTTCTGTATTGATAAACCTTGCGTACGCCCAGTACTCCTATTGAGTCATCTGCACTTGTATTTTTCTGTCACTATTCCACTATATTAAGGTATTTCAAAGTTTTTTGGTTACTGTGAGATCATACTAAGTCCTAAGGTTGCTTTAAAAAAACAGCAACTGCGAATACCCAGCTCTTTAGATTTTAATTCTGTTTAACTCTCCTGTTTACAGTGTGGACTACCATATGTTGAAGTACTCTGTAAAAACCGATATGTAGGAAGAACATTTATCCAGCCAAATATGAGGTTACGGCAACTTGGTGTTGCAAAGAAGTTTGGTGTTCTGTCTGATAATT
>JANHGB010015158.1:0-21699 GCA_026283785.1 Coracopsis vasa | reverse complement strand
AAGTGATGGGACACCAGTCACTTTTGGTACAAGGACAGAGCAGAAAGCTGCTGGTGTTTTGGAATGCAAAGGCATTTAAACTGAAAATCAAACACAAGTATGAAAATAACTTCTTTACAATCAGAAACTTACTAAGAGCTTTAACAGATTGGGGGTATTTTCTGTTAGATAAAAGAAAAACAGCTTTAGTAGGATTTTTGTTCCAGTTTTAAATTTTTCTTGAATACCAATTAATACATTTCTGTCACATTAACTATGAACTTCTGAGACTCATTCAGAATTCTGTCCTGATCTGTCTTTATCCCTGGATTTGACACTGACAGACCAGGAAATATCAGGATCAAAATGTACATAATGCCCTGATACAGATTTTGAAGTTGCATAAAACTTCAGAGCTTAATGGGTTTGAGGTTATCTAGACTTTCTAGATTTCTCTCTTAAGCAACTAAATCCTGCCTATTTAGCATTTTAAATACCAAACTGTCTTCATGGTATCTTTTCTCAGTTCTTTTCTCAGATGCAGACTAATGTTTCATCTCTACCAGTACCACATTAAACTTAACATTTACCAGATTATTTGCCTTGGAATGAGAATGGTCATGTAAATGCCTTTGAAATCACAGGTGTGGAGACAGACTAGTCCTGATAAATTTCTTTTCATTTAGAGTTTTAATATATATTGAAAAACTCTATTTATACTTGGAATTCAAATGGAAATCTATCTGACTTAAGTTTTAACTGAGGGTTGGGCCAGTCCTGTGGTACCAATAGTTCTCTTAAGAGCAGTTCATCTCACAAGGCTTCCACCTTTGTGAGCTGAGTTGAAACTGTGCCTCAAAAGCTTGGTTTTGTCATAGATAGGAAAAAATCCTATTGAATTAACTACAAGTGATACATAGTACCATGTAAAGTGGTGAGTGTTGTTTTCTATCAAATTAAAAACAATCTTGGGATGGGCAGATCCAACTGCAATCTTTGTTTCCAGCTACTTCAGAACTGAGGAGGACTTGATAATTGACTAGGAAAGTCTCAGTGAAATTCATAGCTGCTTCTGAAGTATATATTTCTCTGTTTTATTTGTGCTCAGGTATACTAAGGCTACATTTTAAGAGTGAGCTAACACCTGGTAAAATAGTGACTTGAGAAAAGGGCCTTGGCAAACAAACCCTAAAGGTAAGAATGTATTGATGATTTTCAAGAAAAAAAATCATTTTGCAAATGAGCTTCACAAACAGGTCTACAGAAAGTTGGGTCAAGGGTAATGATGCTCATCTGTGTGACTTCTCACATGAAACTTTCTTGGTATCAGTAAATTAAGTCAGATTCGTGGTAATTTCAGGGAGTAAATCACTGAGGATAACCAGTATATCTGATTTTATGACAAAACAGAATAAAAGAAGATTGCTCAATCTGCAAAACAGCACTTCAAAGCTTGAATTTGGTAAACACGCGCGCTGTGTAACTATGAGCTAACTCACACTACAAATTGTGTGTATCTAGAAATTGCAAATCCTGAAATTATCTTCAGGACTGCTAAATTGCTATTGCTTGTAGATTACTGCCATGCAATTAGTGATGACATTAACTACATTCATTACCTTCCTTGGCCTTGGCAACCACTAATTTGCATTTTTGTTTTTCTGGGTCAGGGATATAGATACTGTCTTTTTATCATTCATTTAATTTGATTTTTCTTTTTAATCTTTGATTACCAAGACTGCTGGTCTGTCTCAGACTACTAAGTAATTTCTATTAATTAAAATATTTCTATTTTGTCACAATCTGGTATCATGGAGCTAAAAAACATAGACATTGCCCTAAAGAATTTACACATCGATATCATGACCCTGTCCTTATGTATGTGGGTGCTCCTTGTTCATGCAGCTTATCCTGCTAATGTCAGATGTCTTGGCCTATATATTTAATTGCCAGTATTAATTCCAGGAGTCAGAATAATAAAAGAAACTTAATTTAATCAGTTTATGATGTTACTGAAAGCTGGAAAGGTTAAAGTTAGTGGGTTATTGGTTTTTGAACAGTGAACATTAGGCAAAAGAAGAGGGAGCAACATTTTTTATATGAAGTAATAATAACTATCTGTGCTGCCAACAGCTCTGTAGCAAGTGACAATCAATGCTTGCAGATGGCTGTTCTAATTGTGTAGAGCCTATATGTCAAGATCAGATACTTCTTCCCCCAGCATCTCCAGCTATATTATTTACATATATGTTATTTCTTTCCTCTCACACAATCAGAGTTACTGCAAACACAGAAAAACAATGCATGTCCAGTATATTTCTGAGTGCTTCTCTGAAATGCCAGATTTTTGTGATGAATTGCACTGCACTGCAAATGTATAACACAGACATATAATTCATTGCCCAAAATCTACTCCTGCCTGTGCCGGAAGAGCAATTTAGAAAGATGGTGACTGGGAGGGGAAGGCTTCAATCAGGTCATTTGAAAATCTGGGTAAAGATAGGCAGAAATCTTCATGGACAGACTCAATGTCCACTCCAGCAACAAGCGGTGTTCCTCAGGGGTTAATATTAGGACCAGCACTGTTTAGCATATTTGCTAGTGGGATTGAGTGCACCCTCAGCAAGTTTGCCAAGGACATCACTCTATTTGGTGCAGTCAACACGTTGGAGGGAATGGATGCCACACCTTGACAGGCTGACAGGTGGGCCAGTGTGAACCTCATGAAGTTCAACAAGGCCAAGTGCAAGGTCCTGAACATGGATTGGGGCAATCCCAGGCACAGCTACAGGCTGCACATGGACTGGGTTGAGTGCAGTCCTAAGGGGAAGGACTTGGGAGTGTTGATAGATTAAAAGGTCAACATCAGCCAGCAATGGGCACTTGCAGCCCAGAAAGCCAACCGTGTGCTGGGCTCCATCAAAAGAAGGTCAAGTAGGTCAGGGGAGGTGATTCTGCCCCTCTGCTCTTGTGAGACCCCACTTGGAGTATTGTGTGCAGTTCTGGTGTTCTCAACATAAGAAGGAAATGGACCTGTTGAAGTGAGTGCAGAGAAGGACAAGAAGATGATCAGAGGACTGGAGCACCTCTCCTGTGAGGACAGACTGTGTCATACAGGATTGGAACAGGTTGCCCAGAGAAGCTGTAGATGCCCCGTCCCTGGAAGTTTTCAAGACCAGGTTAGATGGGGCTTTGAGCAACTTGGTCTAGTGGAAGGTGTCCTGCCTGTGACAGGGGGATTGAAACTAGGTGATCTTTTAGGTCCCTTCTAAACTGAACCATTCTTTGATTCTTTGAATCTATAATTCTATGACTCTGTGACTCTAAGATTCTAAGATTTTAAGATTCTATGAACCTATTCTATCATAGCATTTCCGTTCCTCATCTTCAGTGACTAGTGTTTCAGTACGTCATTGATCATCACCCTACGTACATGTCTGTCACATGATAGGAAAGAACCTCAACCGTTTCCAATAAACAGAAGATAAAAGCTGTCTGCTACTGCAAGCACACCTAGCCTGCTGGTTCTGAGACCTGAGAGAAGCAAAGTCAGTAGAAGCAGACCAGATAAATAGTCACATGAAGCTGTTACAGCCCTTTGTCTTCAGCATAAGCTGTCTTCGTCTAACCATGACAGCGATTGTTGCTGCCTTCCACAGAACTATTACTGTGAGTGGAGCTTAAAAGAATAGCCCATCTATTTATTTTCTTTAGATTGCTTAAGGAGAAGAAAGCAAGCTGTACTTTTATGGAGATTTCAATATGAGCAACAACCTGTAGACATCATTCCACTAGTCTTAAAGCATCCTCATAACATCTTAAAATTAGGGAACAATCATGAGCCAATTCATTATAAATTTAGATAGGAGAATGTTAGTGGTAACTGACTTTATTTTCATAGCATACTAGGTCCTGGGAAACCAAATAAAAATAATCACACAGGACTAAAAATATAAGGGCGGACAAATACGATAGGATCAAATACGCAAAAAGGTGAAAATTACATAAATGGATTTCACTGAGAGGTTAGACATTGAAGAAAGGTTAAAAAGAAAGTAAAAAGACATAAGGAGAAAACCATGTTTGGAAGACTTAAAGACAATTTTAGAAGTTTTAACCATATCAGGAATAAAAGGATTTCTGATAGTGATTTTTGTCTATTTGTAGGAATTCAAAGATATGCTGCCAATAATCATGCAGAATAGACAAAAATCTTCTAGAGATATTGTTAGTTTCATTTTTCGAAAGGATATTAGGTGACTCTAGGGTAAGGTCATGCCCAAATATTTTCCACTCCAGTATTAACTAATAGAGAAATTAGATGTCAGCCATTATAACCCCCTTGGCAGGGGGTTTGGACTTGGTGATCTCCAGATGTCCCTTCCAACCCTAACAGTTCTGTGATTCTGTGATCTGTGATAATGCATACTTTAAAATAAGTATATAGGCATAACTTGCATCCAAATGTGTTCTGTTTGGTTGTTGCTTTTTTTTTTTTAAAGATGCCAGAGGAGGCCTCTGTACTTTTAATACTGATTTTAGTAAGTCTTCAGGTACTTAAGGACTGGAAGAAAGCTAGCATTGTGTCAGCAAGTTCCTCTTTCTTTATGTAGACTGTAGCGAGGTTTCAAAATGGTGTAATAGCTTCTTGAAATCAAAATGAAGAGGTGTGTACTGGGTAAAGGGACTAGAGTTGCCTAGAAGACTTGATTAGACTGCAGTGCTTCAGAGATTAACAGTCAGTGGTTAGAACAGAGAGTGACTTGATAAAAAAACAGACTTGCAGAACGGGAACTAGTAGACAAGCTGAACGTGTCAGCAGTATGTCTCTCCAGCTATGAAGGCCCACCTTATAAGAAGCTGTAGAGAGCAGCAGAGTAGCTAGGAGGTCTAGGGGAGTCATTATTCCTCTATGTTGAGCACTCTTAAAACTGCATCTGGGATACTGTGTCCAGTCCTGGGGCTCTAAGGTATAAGAAAGACAGTGGCAAACTGGAGAAAGTCTGGAGGGAAGCTGACAAGTTGGTTAGGAGTCTGGAACACCTGATATATGATGTGAGAGAGCTGGGTTGTTCAGCCTTAGGAAAAGAGAGTTATAGGGTGATCAACTACCTAGGTTGGAGGCACATGCTTCTCAAGTGTGAACAGTGGAAGGCTGAGGGAGACAAAGTTCAGCAAGGGAATTTCCAGTTAGATAACAAAAAAGAACATCTTTCATAGTATGGCTGTGATCAAATGATAGCACAGGTCTCTCAAAGAGGTTGTAGAATCTTCATCCTTGGAGATTATTCAAAAATCAGCTGGTCATGACCTTAAGCAATCTGATATAACTTTGAGGTCTACTCTCTTTTGAGAAGTGGTTGGACCAGATGACTTCCTGATTATCCCTGCCAGCCTAATTTCTTGTATGATTCTGTGATATATCCAGTAAAGTGAATCAACCATTCAATGCTAAATTTCCATAATTTATGGACTTTCTTGTACACAGTTTGGATAATAGGGTTCTGTTACTGCCACAAATCAAGATATCCATTTATAATTGCTAAAATAATTTAATTTCTTATAGAGAAAAGAGGAAAAAATAAAACTCAACTACACAAATAACACAAAATCCCTCAAACATATGAAGGAAATGTAAAGTTAATGGCACAAATATACATAACTTTTCATCTAAGTTCATATCAAATATAAGAAAGAAATATCTTGTATTTGGGTGGTCCAAATTTAAAAGATGCAGCTTTTGAAAACATTCTTCAGCTGTCTCAATTGAATGCTTTTCAACTTCTGTAATGTCACAAAAATGTTTCTGTATTCTGAAACCATTATAAAAATGTTTCTTTTCAGAATGAAAGGATATAGGTTAGTCTTGAAAATGTCTCTTCACCTTGAATAGCAGTAACTCTAGTATTGCTTAGTCATTCATGCTGGTGCTTCTCAACTAAAATAAGCAATGAAATATATTTATAGCTTATTTTTACCAAAACTCTTAAGTGCTTCAGGCATCAATTGTTTTTAACTTCCAGTTCCATATAGAAATGATAAATAACTGCCTGTCATAGGTATGGGTTCTTGAAGAGGAGGTAATTTGCTTTTGGCCCTTTCCAGTAGCCGTCTATTGCCTGATCCTTTGTTAGGGTGCAGGCAAGGTTTTGTTACTGTCTTTTGTTTATCTCCTTCCTACCTGGGGATGAAAGAAATATGCTGAACCTGTCTCTGCGTAATGCTAGAAAACTGCTAGTGGGACAGAAGCAAAACTGAAATCCAGTTAAGCCCTGTCAGTCTTATACATCAGCACATATCTGAGTCATGAAACAGTACTGGGCAGAACCACCTCTGTATTGGAACATATTCATTGGAAGTAGAAAGACTTCAGTACCAATTTCCTGTAGTGTGTGATGGTCTTGTGGATAATTAGCAAACATCACAGTGACAGCTCTGAAAACTGAAAAATGGACACAATAATAATGATATTTTAATAAATTTGTACATCTTCCTGGTAACACTAAGACCATTATCTGGGAGTGGAATATAAACTAGTTGTTTTCTGTACTATCATAATCAGCAGTGTGTGTATTTAAGCAGCTGTCAATTAGTGTATAGTTGCTCACTTGATTATAGCACTTTTATGGCTAATATTATAGTTCCTTCTGTAGATTTTTGTCCTCTTTATAGTTTTATCATCCAGTGGAGAATGAGATGAGAGGAGTACTGACAAACTCTAGTTAATAGTAGAACAATGAAATTTCCCTAGTTAGGATTCATGGTTCAGATTCAGTTTCATTGAAAAGACTATGACATGTATCTCCTGATATTTCCTGTCTACTATGTGGACTTGGAAGAGCTCAGATAGGTTAGACTCTAGATGCACATTACAGTGTAGTAGGCTCTTAGCCGAAAAACAACTTTGACAAGCATTCTTGTGAATTTTTGAAACTGCAAGACCTGTGCAGTATTTGTACAGGGAACAGGAGTCTTATCAATAGTGCTGACTCTACCACTGTTTATCAGTATTGTGCATGTGGGTTAAAACTAGTGTCAGTGAGTGAACGAACTCAAGCCTGAAACCAGTGTCTACCTGTGCCTCGTGTTTACTGCAGTTCTTATCAGAGAAGTTATAAAGAAGCTGTTCTATCTGAACCCATTTGGATTATAAAGAAGTAACAAGAAATACCATGGTTTAATTACTAAGATCCCAGATACCTGGACTTTGCACATAACAAATCTCTGTTGGCCACAACCTTTGCACAGCACAATAAATTTGTCTGCTGCGTGACAGTGAGCTCATTGAGTTAGTAACAGAAAAACAAAGAAATGGTTTAAAGTTAGTCATGTAAAAATATTCTTAAATGCAGAAGGAACCACTGCTTTACAGCAAATATATGCTATAAAGCATATATTTGAAGGAAGAAATTATCTTAAGAGAGGAAAAAAGTCTTTGTCTTTTAGTACTGTTAATGAATCATAGCTTTAAAGCAATATTTGAATTTTACTCAGACATGGAAGTCAGATATAAACAAACAAAAAAAAGTACCTTTTGGCTAGAAAAACAATTTAATATGTGCCAACTGTAATACTAGATGTACTCTGATACACTTCATGGAAAACTAAACCCAAATAAGTAATTCATATTGTATGTAGTTGTTTACACCAACACTATTTTTTTTTTCCTCCTGGGAAAAGCAGAAAATAAACATATTTTCATAAATTTCCCCTTTGCAATTTTCAGTCAGGTGAACAGACTTATAGTGTTAAGAGTTGGAATTTTTAAGGGAACTGGGCCTACAAGAGAATTATTTAAAGCACCCAGGCAGCAAAGTACAAGTGACATAAATGGGATTGCTTGGAGTAGTGACATAAATGAAAAATAAACTGGAGTTCCCATTAGGTGTCTTTATGTAACATAAGATTTTTTAACGCTTTTGGAAAGCTGGCTATAGCCACTGTTCTATTTTCAATGGTTTTAAATGCTTTAGGTTAGAAAAAGAAATGCAAGTTACTTGCAAATCTTTATTATTTTTTTTTTCCCCTCTCTTTTTTTCTTTAAAAAATCAATCCAGGTGTAAATTTCAGAAATGCTCCTATTCTGTTAATTCCCAGTGTTCAAACTTATCTGGTTATTTTTAATATGCATGTTTTACAGGAAGATGGTGTAGAATGCTGAGCATGAAAGTGCATCAGACTAACACAAAGACTGAATTTCATCCATTTGCTTTCAAAAGGCAAGGCAAAAAAAGACCTTTGGGTACATGAAATTCAGCGCAGTTAGGATTGTAAGCAACTCAGTTCATTAGAGTTGTTTATATAAATCTTTTTTTGGCACCTAAGATTTTGTGGATGCTTATTATTTTAGTGAAAACTTAATTTTGTGCCAAAATATTTTATGTTCCCTGAAGCATCACCGTCTTGGCTTCTCAGTGCTGCTCTGTCCCTTGAAGCTGTTTATGATTTACAAACAAGGCATTTCAATGTCAGCTCCTTTGGAAGGTCAGTTCAATCAGTGGTCTCTCGACACCTCTAACACACATTTACTTCAACACAAAGTACAGCAGTCACAGACAGTTTCATCCAAAATTGCAGCTGGAGGAACCATCAGACTGGTGTATAACAGTCTAGAGGGTTAAACCAGTTGTCAGGGTTTCCAGACTCTTCTCAGTCCATACATGTTCTATCTGATTTTGCTCAGCTTCCGTGTGACTGCTCTATCCCTTAGCTGATAGACAAAAGTGCAATGTGAACCAGTCACCACTCCTCTTACTAGATAATTTAGTAAGTAAATTTGAAGAACATCTTATTTTTACTTTTACTCGGATATTTTACCTGTGTATTTCATGCTCAGTCAAAATTCCTACCTAGATAAGAAGTTCTGAGAAAGCAAAGAATACAAGGCTTAAGCTTTGTTTCTTACCAAAAGTAATAGTAAAAGTCTAACACCATCTTTTTAATTTCTGTGAAGATTATAATGTTAGTTATACTGATTCCTTGAATTAATCTCTGTTTAAAATGCCACTTTCTGAGAAGTAATGCTTAATCTTACATGTTCTTTAGTGGAAGAGAAACTGTAACCTTTCTGCTTTCCAAAGCACATAAAATAAAAGCAAAGAAATTAAAAAGAAACAACCTAAGCAAATGAAAAAAAGAAGTAATCAAATCATTGAACAGTTGAAGAGGTAGAGAAATGGCTAAACTTTTCCAGTGACAGCTGACAGTATTGCAGGGGTAAGAGGAGATACAAAACACTCCTTTAGCTTATTCTAGCTATCTATCTCTATTATGAGGAAGGAACAGATTAATGAGAAGTAGGTCGAGACACAGGTAGGTACTCAAAAATGGAGTGAATCACTTCAGATGACCTACAGATATAACAACATTCACTTTTTAATGTGGATCCAGCATGTGCTTCTAAAGCAGATTTTGCTCTTACTCTGCTCTGATCCACATTACAGAGCTGTCTTGGAGTGCACAAACTGCGTTCCTTTCAAATAAGATTAAACCAGGTATGCACCGTAAGCTCTCCAGTCCTAACTTGTATTATCTGTAGAACTAGATCAAAACTAGTCTGAAGTCCACAAAAAGTGCATACTATGGCTACTAGGTCTTTGGCACAAACAGTTTTGCTCTCCATGTCCACTCCTTCTGAACTTCAGTGTTTCCTGGTGAAGGTATAGTATGATTAATGCCCAGGAATTATTTAAAAATTAATATGAAGTTGTTTCCTTCCTCAGCATTTGCTGTGCACTAACTTTTTTTTTTATTATTTTCCTTGTAGGAATGTGTTGGCCATTCATTACCACATCCATGGTTTCCTCAGAATCTGTTCTGCCTGGGTCAGCGGAGAGAGCAATAAGCAATATTGAGCTCTCTCACAGTTTTCATATGAATTCCCAGAGAAAGATTGATCAGAAGACAAGATACGCAGAAGTCAATGCAAAACTGGGCAAAATGTGCTAGCTCAAAATAATAACCTCATATGACAAGATAGGAGACCAGTGTTAGATAACTGCTGACAGTGGGCAAAGCAGAGAAAAGCAAGCTTTCCAAAGCATGGCAATGAACTGACAAGAAAGGCAGTTTTCAATGGTAATTTAAAATCTATGAGCCAGACACGTTTCTGTAATCGGAATATCCTGTCACTTAGAAAAAGGAAGCTAAAATATACAGACAGGCAGAGCTTTGGACTATACTGGTAATCCGAAAAGGTATGAATTTTTGTAGCTTTGAGGAGCGGTAGATATAAAGTGCAGACAGATCATAAGCGTTGTAACCAAATGCTGGTCCATTTCAGAAATCCATGACTGAAATACTATATTTATTAAAAATAAATAAAACGTAAATATTAGCATTCAACTTTCAACTCAGATATATGCTCAATTTATTCTGGCTTCAGAAGTTATTCCATGTCAGCTAAGCTGATCTAGCTGTTGACATACAGATGCCTAACCCTAAGGAAATGTGAACTTAACCTGACATTGAGAGTTTCATTTGCTGCAAGCTAAGAGTGAGCACATGGAGAATTACTCTGGTAACTTGGCTGTTCGATTAAACCTTCGTTCTTTTCCTAGTGGATAAGCATTCCACCATATGAAAAAAAAAAATAGAGCTATTTACCTTGCATGTTATTATTTCTATTCTTTGGGGTAATAAGGATTGATAGGTTTTAAAATTCACTATATAGCAGTGGGAATGGTTCATGACCTAAATTATACTTAGCTGCAAAACCCAAGATTTTAAACCATGAAAACTTATGAAAACTGCAACTTTTCCTTAATAAACGATACTTCCTTACACCTCTTTGTAGATGAATATTGTGGCACTTACTGGCATTCAGAGAAACAAATGGTTAATGGTGAGGATAGCAAAATAATCTTTGTAGAAACAGTGGCCACCAAATAAATGTTTAACTAAAATAAATTTGCCCTAGATTTCTTTGGCAAAATAACCAGGACACTGAAAAGTACACAGAAGGTTTCCCAGCACTTTTCATTCCCATTTCATGGAAAACAATATTTTAAGATTAAAGAAAAAGAACTCCATTCTCAAACTACTTTGATTTCTATTAGAATTTGTTCCTGAGTTTTCTGTCTTTAAAAGGCTTTTAAAAGCTCACAACATATGTGATGAAACTCAATTTAAAAGATTTGAGTTCGGTGATGTTTTGTGGTTTTTGTTTATTTTTTTCTTTTTAAAGATGTATCTTTAACTGTAAATATTTATGGCTTTCAAATAGTGTTGGAAGTGCAAAACCACCATGGGAAGGGTCCACGGCAACATGGCACATGACTGCTTTTAGCAAGAAGGAAGTAGCAGAGCTGTGAGTCCAGTGGATCCTGCCTTTAACTTTGGGCCAAAAATCCTTTGCCTGCTGTCACCCATCCTGTGAGTGCTTTGAAAGTCTCAATCTGAGCATGTGACAGAGCAACCAGGATCTTTTGGCTTAACCTCTTCCTTTAGCAGATTTTTTTAATAGATAAGCAATGAGGGCTTAGAGGATTGAAGAGCCTGCCTAAGGCAAGCTTGGTTCATCCCTGTGAGCAAAAACTCAAAGGATGAAATCCTGGCTCTCTTGTAGTTGATGGCAAAACTCCCATTGACTTCAATGGGGTAAGTTTTCTGCCAAAGTGCACAGAGTATTCCCAAGTCAAAATGTAAGCACACCGGCTTATTAATAGATGCACAATAACACAGCAAGCCAAAGGCAGTATAAATACTTAGACAGAGTGTGATTCAGTTTAAATGCCAATAGCAGACTTACTTCTGGAATCTGTGAAGGATCCAGATGCCACAGCTACGATCTCTCACGTTCAGACATCTGGATTCACTGATTGCTATTTAAAAGGAAATAATTAATAAAGAAAAAGTGGCAGAGTGGTGCTATGTATCTAATGGCACAGGACTTTATAGTGATTATGAGCTGGTTTTCACTGTTTAAGTAAGTGAGAGCTGGACTCTTTTTGTACAGTCCTATTCCTCTATGATTCTATAATTCTGTGATTCCACCTTTTACAAGAGAAAGTAAAAAATAAGAACTGCAGTTAACAGAGTACCTATGAAAGGGTCAGTAAATATTGAATTTACAATTTAAAAACATGAGAGAAGATAATGATTTTAAATAATTTGCTTTACATTTTATAAATATATCCACAAACTACTTGGCATTTGTGTATATGTTGCAGTTAGAGATGAGTATCCCACTATTGGCTGCTTTATACAAGAAAACAAATAATTTGTGTTTTTGTAGATTTGATTGAGTATGGGGACATCTTTCCTATATGGAGTATAACTGGCTGGGTGCAGTGGTCTGTTCATTTTCTCTGTGCTGCAAAAGAACACCTCTGCTAATTAACTTGATGCAAATGAGAAAATTTTCTTATGTAATATTGAATTTGCATGTTACTTTTCAGTGTCTCTTATCAAAGAGGAATCTTGAAATCATTCTTGCTGCCTGTAAGGGCCACAGAAAAGATGCTTCATCCTTTAAAAGACAGATAGAGGAGAGAGAAAGAGGTCTTTTACATAAGTTGTTTTTACTGGAGTTTTTAATCCTGTGTTTGGAGGACTGGTGACCCTAACCAGGGGTTACAACAATCTTTTAACAGAGTTCTGATAAGCCTGTGAAGTAATCACCTTTTGTCTAATCATTTCCACTGCTATGTCTTATATAAAAAGTATTTCCAAGTCAGGAAAGAAGTTACTTGGTAAAAATCTTTTTGTATTCATTAGTACATGATTTTTAGTATAAGAAAACCATTTTTCCCAGTTTGTACAATCATAAGAAGACATATCATACGTATGTATAGCAAGACAGCTACTTGAAATTCACACGTCTGCTTGTGAAACTGAGCTTGGGGCAGTTCTAATTTCCATACTGTATCTATAAAACATGAGCAAATGCTGGCATCCTCTCTATTCTAGTTTATCGTCAGAGGCTGAATCTTTACACATGACCTGAATAGTGGTTTACAGTTAATTCATTGTCCTTGATGAAAGCCATACAATTTCCCTTACAGTGCTGTCCGAAAGGTATGGATAAAGGATCCTATTTCAGATTATAAAAGGCAATTTATATTTTATTTAGTCTCCCAAGTAGTAAATGTCTTATTACTGGTTTAGAAAGAACTAGGAATGGTGACATAAACATAGAATGCATGTACGAAAACAATGATATCTATGGAGCAGTAACTTAATCTCATAGCTTTTCTTCTAAGGAGGAGGAATAATAAAAGTTTTGACCATTTAAGAACACCCAGAGGGTGAAATTCAGCACACTTTATGTAACTGTAAACACACAATCACTAGGTGTCTCTTTTAAGTGATTCATAAATGTTAGACTAGGTTAGATGTGCAAAGTGATATGAAGTAATTCCTATGTAATAAAGGTATTTATAATCTTGTTTAAGCAAGACTTAAGACTCCTGAGGGATGTATTGTAAAAATTCTTAAGGCACCAAAATGAGAAAATAAGAACTTTGAGATTTCATAAAAATCTCTTTAGGCTTTGGAATTTAGGAGAGTGCATCTTATAAGTATTTAGTGTATAGCATTAAAATCTGAACCAGTTGTCCAAGATTGCTTTATATTCAGTGGAAAGAACTAGTCATGTTTAGCACAAGTCACCTGCTCTATTTTAGATTTAACTTTACAGAAGGAGATGAGATGTACCCAGAGGTCCCTTCTTCTCTCCTGTTAGGTACGGGAGGAACTTGGGTTCTAGATGAAATACATATATTTGTATTAAAAATGTTTGATCAGATTAACCTAGATGGTCAATTTATGATTATAGATACACCAAATTAGGTGAAAAAAATTCCACTCTAATTACATACCTGTATGTATATAAATGCCATTAAAATGTTGTCTGAGGATGTAAGTCAAGAGAAAACAGAACCAACAGCAAACTGTAGGTGATTTAACATAAAAAGTCTTTTGAAAATGTGGAGTTTTCTGGTGTTGGGTGTCCCTCTACAAGCCTAGGAAGTTTTTTAAGTAGTTAAAAGTAAAATCCACACTTCAGTAGAACACCCTCCAAGATTAAATAAGAGTAGACTTCACAGACAGGGACAAAAGTTAGTATCTAGTGTACACCTAAATGTTTTTTGCAGTGAGGTGGGTAAATCAGTAATTTCCCACTGAATTTTTTCTATGCTGTCCTTCTTTTTCTGCTTGTGATGATGTAATTAGAGCATCTACTTGGTTTGTTGGAAACAAACATTTAGGTCCCTTCTCTGCATATAAAAGGATAACAAAAATCATACTAGTACTTATCAGAGGAACCGACAGGCTCATACAGAACATCTTTTTTAATCCTTTCGTTTGTGCCTGTTCTGTTTTGTTTGCTCATTGTGAGGAAGAGAGTAATTTGAAAATGGGAATTTTTATTTTGCTACTCCTGTGTGAAATTCTGATAATACATCATTTTCTCTGGCCATAAGGTGCATAATGGGACTGATTTGCCAGTAACTGGTTATCTATGGATTAACTCTGTCTGGTTTTTGCAGGTTTTGAGGAGACCTATTTTTACTCTAACTAGAAGATCACAAAGATGCACGGCACTGAAGAAATTGTGGAAATACATACTTTAAAAATGAGAAAAGTATAAAAAAGAAAGCAAAATGGATGGAAGCTTTGACATAGCACGGCTTGCAGATCTCATCCTAGT
Organism: Coracopsis vasa; assembly: GCA_026283785.1. Classification (NCBI taxonomy): domain Eukaryota; kingdom Metazoa; phylum Chordata; class Aves; order Psittaciformes; family Psittacidae; genus Coracopsis; species Coracopsis vasa. The sequence continues at coordinate 7,067 of JANHGB010015158.1, read as the reverse complement.
GGAAAAGATGTGGTATGGAAATCTTGCATAGATTTTACTGAATTGAAAAATTAAGAATACTTTGTCTCCGTGTAAGGTTATTTTACCATGAGCCCAGTGCAACCACCTCCCCTTCTAAGAAATAGGCTATAATCTTTTGTGAATTTTTGTGTGCCTGTCCTCATTTTTCAGTATGCTGAACATCATTTCCTCACATGACTATTTGCTTACTTGTCAGCTCTGGAAACATCATCTGCTATCTCCAGCTGGGCTACAAAGCAAAGAATCAGCATGGAAGCAGTGGTCATATTTGTTAGCTTTGATTTATCTATGTCCTCAGGTTATGTTTTTGTCAAATGACAGTCCTGTAGTTCAGCAAGCCAGCAATGCCCATAGACTTCAGGAATGCTTAGTGCATTTGCCAAAATCAGTATAGAAAGAACAATAATAAGGCATTTAGTTATCTATTTTTTTTTTAGGACACATAATATCATAGAATCATAGAATCAACTAGGTTGGAAAAGAACTTTAAGATCATCAAGTCCAACCATTACCCCAGGACTGCCAAGTCCACCACTAAACCATATCACTAAGGGCTCATGGAACATACTGGTGGTGCCATGTAAGGGTGATGAGACTATGTCAGCTGTAAAGGAGCCTGCCCTAATATCCCTTAAACTTCTTTCTGTCAGGTCTTGCTCTTTTTTATCTAGTAAAGAGATTCTGTCAATCAACCATATCATGGCAAACTCTCCCATATCAAAATATTATTTATTTATTCTTTTTATTTATTATCTGTTATGTTAACAAGTTCATGCTGAGTTTCTTTACCTCGACCTTTCTTCTTTTCATTCCATACATTTCGGTCCTTAACCCCTTCCTCAGTTAAGACTGAGCTCAGCTTGACACATATCTGTGTAGTACAGACTGCAGTGCATGGAGATGATTTTGAACTTGGTAATAGTGGTTCTGCCCTCGAGCACAGTCAGAGCAGGGCAGAGCTCACTGGAGCTTCACTGCCCAACCATTCACCCAGCTCTTAAGGTGGGTTTTGCTGCCTTCTCTCAGCTTTGTTATCATGACTGATAACAGTCTAAAATTGCCCTTCCCCCTATTTTACTGTTAAAAACCAGAATTGATACTCAGATTGTAACAAAATACTAGAAAACTGTTAGCAGCTTTACTGATGCAGAAATAATTGATAGAATCATAGAACAGTTAGGGTTGAAAAATAATTGATACTGTACATGTTTTTTAATGTCTGTAATTGCAAAAATGTATTGTACTAAAATGAATGCAAATTCAAAGACAAAACATTTTTGATCACACTACTTACTTTCTTGGAGGTATTCCATGGAAGCAACTACTGCTGTTTCCAATTGTTCTGAGCCAGTGCCTCTTTCCAGGTTTTCACATGGTGCCTCTTTTCCAGGTTTTCACATGAATTCCCAGTCAACACAGGGCACGCATTTCACATACAGCAAAATGGTATGTCAAGAATTATTAGCTTTAAACAATTTCAGATACTTGAGGAAATGTCACCATTTTGGTCAAGAACTCTGAGAACTAGTTTGCACCACGGTTTTCCACATACACTAGTGAACACAATGCATCTCATTAGTGCCTTTAAAAATCCATCACAAAAAAGGATGAGAGGTATCACTGAGTGGCAACAAGCTATTAGTGTAACAAGGCCAAATGTTTTTAAAAAGTTAGGTTCCCAAGTCTATATTTAGTACTGGAAACTAGTAGCCTGATTTCCACTGCAACTAACTTTTTAATCAACTTTTTAAAGTTTAATGGAGGCGACCACATTCTGAAAAAATCTCTGTGGTCCTTATTTAATTGGTTAAATATGCACTCATATTTAGCACAGTTAACAGCCTCATTTTAATTATTGCCGTTTTTCAAAATCTTGGCTCAACTCTTTTCCATCATTAACTTTTATGACTCTATCTATATCAAACACCAATAAATACGTAACTTAAGAGTGTTTCCCTTTTAACTCTGTTCATGATATCATGAGTTTTTCACTGTTGAATTTATGCCTGTGCTTGTGAAATACAATGTACATGTTGCCAGCCTACATCACATAGAAATCATTCTTTGGCTGACATTACTTAGCTAACTGTAAGCCAATGGTAAAAAAAATCTTTAAATATTCATAATAATTATGGCTGATGACAGAATAATAGATTAATAGACTACCTCTGCAAATATGAGGATAGTCACTACTTTCTACCAGTAAAGTGTAAACATTCATTTACAACATTAAGTGCTTTATGAAACTCTTTGCATGGCCATCATATTGCCAGAATTATAACAGAAGGATTAAGTTCAAAGAGAGTTTGATGAGTTTTGCTGCCGTTTTCAGTTCACTGAAATGCCTTCTATTCCTCATAATCCTTTTCTTGCCACAGAATATCACAAATTATTAAACATATTCTAATAAAGTGCAATATAATGCTCGGTTGTCTTAATAAAAAGCCCCACTGTAGGGAATTTTTTAATTTTAATGAGTATTTTGTGAGAAAAGCTACTAAAGGGCAAAATAGGACCTGGCAAAGTGTGACTGTCAATAGAAGTGGCTATTCCTCCTGCTGAAGAAAGTTGGGATGATCCATGGGCAGCTTCTTATAATGTTGAAATCTACATCCTTGGGTATGATTCTCCTTAAATTCTGTCCACCACTTACTCCAGCCTCTATTGCATAGTTAAGAGGGGGCCTATAAAGGTGCTGGGGAGGAACTCTTCATTAGGGACTGTAGTGATAGTACAAGCGGTAATGGGTTAAAACTTAAACAGGGGAAGTTTGGATTGGATATAAGGAGGAAGTTTTTACTGTTAGGGTGGTGAGGCACTGGAATGGATTGCCCAGGGAAGTTGTGAATGCCCCATCCCTCGCGGTGTTCAAGGCCCGGTTGGACAGAGCCTTGGGTGGCATGGTTTAGTATGAGGTGTCACTGCCCATGGTAGAGGGATTGGAACTTGATGATCTTAAGGTCCCTTCCAACCCTAACTATTCTACGATTCTATAGGCAGAGTTCTTGGGAGCAGGCTGACTAACTTGGGGTTAGCAGATAGTTTAGGAGAATAACATTGTCACTCTAAATTAGATACCTCCACAAAAACTGAGATTTTCTACCAGTTCCAGTCATTGTGGAAAAATAAGTCTGTTTTAATATTTTTTCTGTTATAAAAGTATGGATTTTTGACTGAGGTGTGATGAGGCCAATTTCTTTAGTCAAGGCAAAATTTGACTAAAGATTTTAAGGGAAATAATCTTTCAAAGAAAGAATATATCCAATTGCAGAGCAGTTGCTCTGACAGAACTCCCAGATTTATTATGATTGCAGGCATTTTTGCATGTACTGGTAGCCCTATAAACATCATTAATTGGAGAAATTATGGAATCTATTTGAAAAGGGATAGTACCCATTAGGCACCCTAATTTCCATTGATAAACTGTTCTGGGTGCATTTGAAAATCTTGCTTTTTGTCTTCCTCTCTGTTTATGCATTCCCTGACATAATCATGCATCTAATAAAAACATAAAATTACAATACTGGACCTGAGTATTTCAGTGTGATAACAGTTTAATAATCTGTGGTTTTCTGCATAGTTGTCAGCCAATGACACTAGACACAGTTCTAATTTTAGAAACAGCATTCCTGAAATCTTTGGTGTCGGTTTTAGGGGGATTTTTTGTCTTTTTGTTTTTTAAAAGCCCGTTAGTTTTAGAATCAAAATACCATCTGATGTTGCAATGAGGGGCTTTACCTTTCAGGGTAATGTTTAATCTTAGGTATAAATGTACACAAACAGAAAAGTTTTTCTTTAAGAACTCTGTAGTTTTAGTCTAAGAAGTAACCACTGTGTATTTTCATTGTTCTCTTAATTCATTTCTGCTTAACATAGTTCTGCAGCATTTCTGAAGTGTAAAATGGGAAAGGAACTATTGAAATCCTTAGGACCACAGTCCTGACTGCTATCGCGAGCAACTGTTTTCTTATGCTAGTCATAAATCTATTGAACTAAGCTCTGAAAATGTTTGGTTTTGGCCCCTTAGATACTACCATTCCTCTGCAAATAGTCATAGACTGATGCATAATTTCCAGTCTTCAGCCTTGATATACCTTTGACTGCTTTATTTTGGGCCTGTAACAACATAATTCTTAAGCTTGTATGGCTCTTCTTTCTGCTTGTGGATTTACAGGGAATCAGCCATAGCCTTCAGACTTTTCTAGGATAGAAGTATCAGGTTGCTTTGTCCCCTCCTGGAAAAAACCCTTTTTGTTTCTGTATTGATTTGAATAGTCCTTTCATTCCCATCTAGCTTGAGTCCATGTTTGCTGAATGTGAGTAACAAGAAGTGCTTAGAATGTTCTACATGTACTCCCAGCTGAAATTATTTTCCCAGAAAAAATAATAGGTAATTGCTGTTACATTCTAATGAGTAACACGTAATACATCCTTATCACTAGTACAAATGTTTTCATTGATAGAGCTTAAGATGGCAGCTGCTTTCCACTTATATCACAGCTCAGTATTCACAGTTATCCTGCCCATAGCAATATATATAAATCCTTCCCTTTTTTTTTTCCTCAATATAAAATTTTCTAGCTTAGAGCAGAAGTTCCTCCTATCTGTTCTTAAGTGAATGACCTTTCCCTTTGTACTATAGAAACTCATGCTATTCCTAATGTCCTAGTTCTTGAGATAATTTGGTCCCTTCCTAGGTGACCTTCTAACCTCTTCTGTGTTGACTGTAGGCTAGATCCACAGAAAGATACAGCAGGATTCAGTCAAAATTTTAGGTTTGCTGGTTTTGCTGAGTACCTCACTATCTCTGATGGAATTGTCATTATATCACCAAAAAGTACCATAACAATTCTGTTCCTACATGTGCCTCAAGTTTTGATGGTGATAATTGAGGCTGATGTCAATGTAATTTTCAGACCAACCTTAACAGCATCTTTCTGTGAACTCCTTTCTTCCTATCCTTCCTTTACTTTCTTTTTTTACAGCACTCATATCTTCCCTCTGGACTTTTGACAGTTCTCCCTTAACCCTTCCAAGATTTAACATTTTTGCTGATCTGCTCCTTTTTCTTGTTCATTGTTTATGTTCTGTTTATTTTAGTGGGATTTTCTGACATAGTTACTTATCAAATTAGGCTTGGAGTTCTTCCTTTCAGGTTTTTTCCTCTTGTTTAACATGGAAATTCCAAAGTGGTATTGCAGTAAAGAAGTTATATTCTTCTTCCACATACTTATCATGATCTTCATTTTTTTTTCCCCAAGAACAGTTCTCTTTTCATAAATGGTTGTTAGTGGCTGAACAATTCTCAGTTTTCTAGAAATACTAATAATCTACGTATTTTCCTTCCTTTGTCAAATCTTTATCCTCATCCTTTGGAAGAAAAATACTCTGAAATTCCACCGGAAGACTCACTGAGAATAACACCACTTTCTTGAAAATTTTATCCAAACTGGCATAATCTAGATCTCTTCCAGTAAGAAACCAGCAGAATCATTGTTTTCCAGTGCACCTAAAAATTAACAGAGAGTTTTTCAGGCTTCCTCAGGTTCATATTTCATAAGTAAGGTTTGCTTACTTTTAGCAAACATATCCTTCTTTTCACGGGATACACTCGGATAAAATGTACTGGCTTTGGTGGCTTTATAAGTATTTCTTGTTAAGATGCTTTGCAGGTTTGTAGACTTGATCTTTCCTGTATTTGAGAGAAATTTCAGCATTTTTCCTCCCTGATTTTCTTCGGTCCTCAGGTCATGGCATTCCATTTTATCTTGCAGTACTTTGCATATTATCTTCATGTCTCCTTGGACTCTACTCTCCCAGGCTACACCTACACTAGTAAACTAAACAGAATGATCGCAATTAGGCTTTACCTTTTTCTCACAGCTAAATAGCATAGTCAACAGAATGTTTTCAGCCCAGCCCAACAAGCACTTTCCCAAATAATGCCGAGGCACCACTTGAGACTTATCTCAAGTCAGGAACTATTCCCAATACACATACTGCATGTGAGCTCCTTGTTTGGTGACATGAGAGAATTTAACTTGATGGACATGGACTGTACAACAACCCCTGGACTCGGACCCAGAAACTGATCCTTTACCCATTTCATTTTTTAGTACAAACAAACCCAGCTGTCTTCATTACCCTTTTCCGCTGGAACTGGTTGAATTTCTGTTCTTCTTTGCCAGACATTTTCTGTTTGTCTCTTATTCTGCACTACAGGAAATCTGTTTGTCAAATCATTTTTTCTGTAGTAAGGGGTATCTTCATTTCTGTTCATGAAAGTTACTATCTGCATTTCTGGGCATCTTTAGGTGTGTGAATATTTCAATGGCCCATTCATTCTTCTAACTTCTCTGTTCCATCCCTATTTGAACACCACCTTTTCACTCCTCAGATTTCCCCTCCACCTTATATTCTATTTTTTCAAATGCTTAGCATCATTCAGGTCCTGATCTAAAGATAACGCACTTTCTAGATTTCTGGACCTACTCTCTCCTAACCATTATAACCATCACTGTCTTCGGACCCTAACTTTAAGGAAATAAGGAAAAAAATACCATCTAAGATACCCTGTTTGCAGTCTATTTGACTGCTGACCATTTAGTGTTTCAGTGCAATCCTGCTTCTGTGCTGTGGCTGAGTTAGATGTCCACCAACAGTGACTGAAGGTAGAAAGCTTGCAGCACAGACCCAGCTAAGAGCTGACATAGAAATGTTAAGCCTGTGTGTAATTTCATTTCAGGATAATTTTTTTACCAAAGAGTAAGTTCATGGGAAAATTTCAAACACTCTCCCAACATAAATCTCGGCTAACTGAAATTCAACATTAGGCTTGATATTAATCCCATGAAACTGAGTAATAAAAGTTCTAACGTCTAAATTTCTACGCACAACTGTCTTTTCAAAGCACTGGAGAAGTTTTACATTTTTAGCTTCACTCATTTCAAACTGTGGTCAATGGCTCAGTGTCCAGCTGGAGACCAGTAATGAGTGGTGTCCCTCAGGGATCGGTGTTGGGACCGGTCTTGTTCAACATCTTTGTC
>JANHGB010015157.1:0-21375 GCA_026283785.1 Coracopsis vasa | reverse complement strand
CCCTGTGCCAGCGCCTCAGCACCCTCACAGGGAAGAGCTTCTGCCTAAGAGCTCATCTCAGTCTCCCCTCTGGCAGGGTAAAGCCATTCCCCTTGGCCTGTCCCTACAGTCCTTGTCAAAGCCTCTTTTCCCCCTCCCACACCAGTGAGTGGAGGATTCCTTGGTGTGAAGGTTCAGAGCTGGCTCACCGGCTGTCCAAACCCAGAACCAGCATCTAAAAGCTCTGCTCCCGCCGCGATCTGAGCAGGAGCAGAACACCCGGCGCAAGGAAGAGAAGACATCCGGTCACCTTGCTCATCCCAGGTTTATTCTGCTCTTCCCTGCATCTCTGACACAAAGGACATAACCAAGCTCCCACAGAAACAAGTCTTCTATAGAAAAAACAGTCATTAATCTCCTGTGGCAAATCCATCCCTGCCCTACAGGGACACCCTGTGCAAGGACACCGGTGCAGGCAGGGCTGGTACCCACCCACAGCCTTCTCCTTGGGGTACAAACATACCAAAGCCAGTTGTAGAAAGCAGCTACACAAGAGAAACGGTGCTGCTGCTGCTCACGCAGGCAGCAGGGCACCTACCAGGCAATCCTGGTTTACACACTAGCTACAAACTGGATGTAGTGCCTCATAGTGCAGTATTTCCAGGTTTAAGGGCTCCTAGCTAAGTCTGCATTAAGATCTTTTCTAGGAATTGTACTCCTGAGGAATGAAGGGAAAAAAGGGAGCAAAGATGCTGATTCAGTGTTCAACAGCTCACGTCAGTGAATGCTCATTGTGCTCTATTGAGACACACTGCACTTCCCTAGGAGAAAAAGAAGGGATCTGGTGCAGCGTTTGAAGCTAAGATTGGTACAAGTCAGTGCCTAAACCTCTCAATCACACTGTCAGCAAGTGCTTCATGCTGAAATGCTCTATGTTAAAACCAGTAGAAGTTAATAAAACAAATTTACTGTTAATTCCTTTGGACTCGGAGTCCAGGATCTCGAGCCCTCTGAACACAGACATTCCTGCCCTCACCAACACTTCCAATCACCCCTGTTCACTAATGAAGTTGACATAGAAAAGGATCCTGCCTTTGCTTTCCAAATGCACATCCAGGCATTGGTTCTAAAACCAGGGTCACCTCTCCAAAAAGCAGCTGAAGCAAGCCAGAAGAGGAAGATGAAGCAAAGGCCATCTCTATACTCTTGGTTAAACAGTGCCAAGTATTTTCTGGTCTGTTTGAGATGTGAAACGAAACCATGGATCAGAGGCTCTTCCAAAGAGCCCAGGGAGTGTCTCCCTGTGGAGCCCTATGCTGCATGGAGTGGGCCTGGGGTGTGAATCCCTGTGGGAAGGACCAAGGCAATGAGGTAGGGTATGTTAGCCTCATGCAGGAGTGTCTGTGGTGAGGCTCTGAGCTCGTATGTCCACACAGCACAGAGGTGTCAGAGTGCAGAGTGAGGGTCACCAGTGCCTTACCTTAGGAAGGGAAGGAGGGGATGTGAAATCCAAGGGGAATACCAGCAGCCTCTGTGGGAGCTTATTCCTTTAGTGAGCAGCAACAGGGGAAGAGAAGATGACTGGTTTTTAATCCTGTCCTGAACAGCAGAATGTACATGGCTTTCCTTTGTGCCAGAAACCAGCAAGGACAGAGCAGCCCAGGAGATGGGAATCTCTCACCCAGCTCCTGCAGCACGAGGGGCCAAGGCTGGGAAGCTGCAGACACCTGACAAATCAGGCTCTGGACTGCATAAGAAATGGCAGGAAGGGTCTGCACCTTCCCAACACACAAACCTGCACCCCCCCTGCCCTTCAGAACCACCTGGAAGAGCTGCCCCCTCCAGGCAAACACCAACTGTTAAAAATAAGGCCAGAAAGAGACAAAGCGACCAAAATAAATAGTTTGGCAACAAAGCAAATGTGGCTGTTAGGCAGAGGCCAAGTCCTGTTTGGAACAGCACATCTCCCTAACAAAAGAGCCTGCAAACAAAGTGAAACTTCCATCCAAACACAAGGAATTTTGCCAGTGGAGGTTTCCAGAGGGCTCTGGGCAGCTCCACACATTCCCCTTCCATGGAGCACAGTGGGGACCTGCCCCACTGGAGCACCATGCTGGGGAGTGAGGGCTGCCCAAGCTGTGTGCCAGCTCCTGTCCTCTGGAAACTACATCAAGTTAAACCTTTTCTGCTCCCTGAGCAAGCTCAGACAACCTCTTGCATCCAAAGCACAGGCCCTGGCATGAGCTTGGCAGAGGCACAGCAGCTCAGCACGCTGACCCCGCGCCTGCTGCTTCAGCTCTCAACCTACAGCCCTCTGAAACCTTCCTGAGAATGGTGGGGTTCATCTGCTTGTGTTTAACCTGCTGCTTCTCGAGGCTGGGCAAGTGGTTCATTCTCTGAGACACACACAAGGGCCTTGCACAGAGCAAGGGCACGAGGAAGCCCCCGGGCAGTACCTGTCCTGAGTAAAACAGTGGCACATCCAACGCCGCAGCCTCCTCTCCTTGTGGGCTCTGTCACGTTTCTGCCTTTGTGCAGCCTCCCACAGGCTGACTTCACCCAGTAAGAAACTGGACCATCTCCTGGGAAAGGGAAAAGAAACACTCCCACCGCAGCAGCTGCCCAGGCCGCCCGGGCTGCCGGGGGTACCACGGTCACTAATCTGACTGGCACTTTGACTGTTCCTTTTATGCTCCCCCGGGGTTGGCTTTTAAAGACGATTTACGTGGGTGTCAAGTGAAGTGTATTGGGTCAGGCCCATCACCTCCCTCCTCCTGGAGCGGTGCCCAACAACGAGCCAGCCCTGTCTACCCCAGCAGCTCTTCCCTGTGAACCTCTATTATCAGCTGCATCCCTCCAGCCCTCGAGTGAGCAGCCAGCTCCCACGGAGCTGATCCACCCTCTGTGCGTGGAGGTCTCCACCTCCAGCAGCAGTCAGCAGCTCTGAGAGCCCCCATCGTGGAGTCCAGGGCCATGGCAACTAGGAGAGCTCGAAGCCAGTGTTCATGCTGATGGCGTAGCGCAGCTTCTCCCGCAGGATGCTCTTCTTGCTGTAGTTGGGAAGCTTGAGGAGGTTGAAGCACGTGGAGGAGGTCGGGAGGCGCCCGCCTGGCTCCTTCTTGCGGATGGTGAAGAAGCCCCGCAGCACACTGCCCAGCGTGTCACCCGTGTCCTGGAACAGGGCAGAAATGCATCACCCTGTGCCTACACACAGAGCTGCTAACACAAAACCTGTCTGCTAGGAACAGGGAGAGGCAAACCTCAAAGCCCTGTGCCTCGTAACACCTAGAGGGGAGCTCCTCTTGTAACTGCAACTGCTCTCAGACATGCAGGGTCCCTGTGGTAAGAGGCACAGGATGGCCCAAGGAGAAAACATAACCCTAGAGACAGGCAAAAAGAGCCCAAGTGCTGCTGTATGTGGGAAGAGGTAGGTGCAGCTATATGCATCGTGTTAGAATAAGACTGTTCTCACTTTGCCCTATAGAACATGTATCTTCATGCCTTAACGAGTCCTCTGTTCAGACAGAGAAGAGGAAGCTGGGCAGGGCAGGAGGCCTGCAGAAGCCTGGCAGGGAATGTGTAAGACAAGAGCAAGCAGGGTCTTACCTGATCATCAGAGACTTCCACACAGCGGATGGAAAAAGGAGGCTTGAGGTAGGCAAAGCCCAGCAGTGGAGGCCTGGAGCAGCTGGTAACAAACTGAAAGAGAGATGGGCAATGAAATACAGCAGCAGTGAGAGCAGCCTGCCTGTAACAGACACATGGCATTTTGACACTGCCTCTCAGTGTAGAAAGCACCCAGTGTAGAAACCCCTCCAAACCACAGGTTGGGCTGAAAGGACTGTGCCTACCTTGAGAAACATGGCTCTCTCCTCAGGGCTGAAGTCATTGCCCAGGATGTCCCACAGCCAGATGATGACACGGTGACTCCCATGGAAGCCCCCATAGTACACCGTGTGTTTTCTAGGGAGAGAAAGCTTGTGACAGGCTTGTGTCCCCCTGCAGCAGGAGGGTCACAGCTGCCAGGTGATAAGCACTGGAAGCAATACCTGCCATGATCAGGGTTCACTGCTGCAGCAGACACTGCCAGGAGGGAGCCCTCACCAACACTAAGCACTTCACCAGAGAAAAGGGAAGGAAGAGAGGAATTCTGCTCTCAGGGAGCAGTGTAAGAAAGGACCCTTCCCATTCAATAGAATCATGGAATGGTTTGGGTTGGAAAGGACTTTAAAGCTTACCCAGTTCCTACCCCCTGCCACAGGTAGGGACATCTTCCACTAGAGCAGGTTGCTCCAACCTGTCCCTCAGCACTGCCAGTGATGGGGCAGCGACAGCTTTCCTGGGCAGCCTGTGCCAGTGCCTCACCACCCTCATAGATTAGTACCACCCTTGTTCATTAGTACTCTGTCCAAATTAGCTTTAAGGAACATGTTCTTCAGCTCTATTCGTTTCTATCCACTCCCCAGATTTCCACTGGAAGGAGCAAAAAGTTGTGAACAAGTCAGTCCCCTGCAAACCTCCAAAGAGCTCTAATAACTGCTTTGGTTTATTGAGCCACACCAGCAGATCCAGTTGCTCACTTACTTTAAGTCCTCGAGGTCAATCTCAGCGTTGTCACCAGAGATGAGCCGCTGCAACTCGGGTGCCGAGAACATACGAATCCACTCAGGCTTAATGATGGACCTGAAGCCACTGATGAGTGCTGCTGTCTGGCTCTTGATCTGCGTGTGCATCCGGAAGTGAGCCATGAGGTGGATGTAGCTGATCCTGTGCGTGACAGGGAAGGTGGCAAGTGAAGAGCTGGAGCAGTAAAGGGTTACCCACCTCACCAGTGCAGGAACAAGGCTGCTGACCTGCCTCTCCAGCCCAAAAGGGACAGGCACTGCATGGAGATGCATTATACTTTCTTCTCCAGGGCCCTGCTCTTCATTTAAGCAGAAAGAGCTGTTGTTTTGCCAGACTTGGCTGTCTCCCCCTGCCTCTGGCACTGCCTGCACATTTCTTAGGGCTCCTTCCCAACCCAGGGACTACTGGCTCTAATAACCACTCGATTAACCTTGGCCAGAGAGAAGCTCACGGTGGGGAGCATGTGTCCAACTCCTTTTTGAAGGATTAGATCCCCAGTGACAGGCACTCCTCTAGGTTTGAAAACACAACTGTCTGAGCTCTGATGCCACCTGCACTGAAACTTATGGCTGGAGAAAACAACACACTAAAAAACACTTAGGAGATTTCCACCTTCATCCCAGGAGTATGGAAGAGGCATGCTGTTTATTAGAGGGAGGCACCATCAGGCTTCCTCTTCTCACCAACAATCAAAACAACCAAGCTTGCCGATTCTTCTTTATCAGCTCCCAGGCAGACACCACCAAAATCACATTGACAGGGTCTTCAGCGAGGCAACCTCCCTCCACCGTTAAGAGAGAGATCTATTTCTAGATTGCTTCCACTTACACCGCTTCTGCTCCCTCCCAGATACCAATTTGTGTGCACATCTGCACAAAGGCTTCAAAGTTTCTGCTGTAAGGGAGTAGAGCAACACAGAAGACTTTCAACTTCCTCCCTGAGCTGACTTCTGACAAGGCAAAGAGCCTTTCAAATGCAAACTCCTTGGTCAGAGCTCAAGAAGGGAGAAGACTGGGACCATCAAATTGCAGAGCACGACTAAAAGACAAATCCTCAGGTAGGCTCCAGCTTTCACTTGCCATTAAAGTGAACAACCCCCAGATTACCAGTTCAAACACACATCTGCTTAATAGGTATTTTATCCTGCTTTTATGATCACTGAAGGGTATAGAGAAGAAGAAAATGAAGGGAACAAAAAGGTGGGTTTGGTTTCCAGGCTCCGGAGTTGGCATTTACGATAACTATCTAAAAGCCGCTTATCTGTGAAAATAGCTACAGGGCTCCGTGTCTCCTCTGATTTCCTGTGCCCAAAGTACGACTGTCGACTGCATTTGAATTCACCACTGCCTCTTCTGAAGAAGGGTGCTTTATACAACTGCCACATGTTATCATTCTGAGAGGATCTGTCTGCTCCAAGGTGTCTTTGAGCATCTGTGCCCTCTATGTTCACGACTGTGTGCCTGAATTGCTTTGAATCCATCTGTCTGTATCTATCAGCATCATTAAATCCTGCAGAATCTCACAGGCTCTGTGCCTTTGACCTCAGAAGTGCTGTTTCAAGAAGTAAATTGTCAATTTTTATTTTGCAAATCAAATTTAATGCAATTTCTGCCGATGAACTGTAACCAGCAAATTCTATTAAGATATTTATGTGCTCCTTCTACTCCAATCCATCTCAATTCATTCCAAATGCAAGCCCAAGGAACTAGAATCAAGTATTTTGCAGTGGTGACCTTAAAAATCTAATTGCTGTACTTACTTATTTTCATTGGTAACGGGAATGGTCTTCCCTCCAGGAACAAGTTCATGGCAAACAAGCTGAGGGAAGAAATGATTGTATTGCTAATTACTGCCTGGAACCACAATGGAAAGCAATGCCCTGCTAAGCTGTTCCTTCCCCTTAAAACATTCATTTTCACAATGAAACAGTAGGATTTAAAATGTAAGTAATAATTCTGCTTCTGCCTTGAACCAGTTGCACTGAACTATTAACAGAGTAATTGAACAGTGGGGAACTGCAACTCTCCCACCAGTGCAGCCAGCCCTTCTTCAAGAAGCCTCCTCTCTAGACTGATCCATCACCGCTGAACCGCACACAAATCAATTCAAAGAGCCCTGGGGGACTGACACAATCCCAGAATCCAGAGGCTGAACAAGCTCAGAGCCTTTGCATAGCTCAATCTAACAGCACAATCCAAAGCTGTCTGCTCCACAGGTCTCATCTGGGGCCAGTGAGTGACAGAGCTCCCTGGAGTCCACTGTCCCTCAAGCCAGGCACTCAACGCATGAAGCAGAGCACTCGGAAAGTGAGACAGTTGGGAAGCATCTTGTGTCTGCCCTGCCAGGCCAGGGCTGGTGCTCATCCAACAGCACAGCTCAGGGACAGCAGCAGGGACCCTCCTGGTGCTTGCTACAGCAGCAGAGTCATGGGTCATCTTTGCACCAACACCAAGTGATGGAAAGTCATTAACTCGTGTATTACAGTGGCCTTGGTGCTTCAGTTACAGGTGACTTCAAGGTCAGAAGGGAGCCCAACACAGGTCAATTCATTGAGGAACCACAGGGTTACCCCACTTGGCTCAGCACAGCTAAAGCACAAGGGAAACAGGAGTGCCCTGGTTTGGAAGCTTTGCATGCAGCAGCACTCAGTGTTTGAATGCTGGGCTCTCCTATGCTGTTTCCTACCTTTCTTTTTCAGGTGGAGAAAACCCCAAAGCTCAAACTTCAGCAATCCTGAGGCAGCAGCGAGGCACTGAGCCCACTGTGCTGTGGATGCAACCTCTCACTCATGCAAAGCAGGGCTGTATCAGAACTTCCCTGTCCTCCCACTCAACCTCACAGCTTTGCAGGTGCATTTACACTGCTATTGCTATTGGATGGAAGCTAAGTCCAAACTAACCAGCTTAGGAATAAGCAACTGCAGCATGCAAAGCTCTCAAGGACAAGCTGCCCCAGATAAACACTCCATGACTTGGGGGTCTCTAAGCTCTCTGCCACTGGATTTACACTGCTAATAGTGCCCAAGCTTAGCACTAGCTGGGGTCTCCCCACTGAACCTACAGCAACAGCAGCACACACAGACAGCAAAGGCATTTTTATTTTGCCTATCCATATTTTCCAGCTATTTACACACAGCACCACAGAACCAGGGCTCAAGCAACCAGGTACCTTCAAGCCTTCATAAAGGGACTTGCAAACAGCCTTTTCTTTTCTTCTCAAGGCCAAGAGACCTCCTGACACATTCAAGTTTCTCTGACAGAAAGGACTACGTTTGAGGACAAGGGATTTCTCCCTCCTTACAGAGATTGTTCTCTTTGAAAGCAGGGAAGAGCAGTTACGCAGGGAAAGCACAAACCAATGTTTTTCAACTAGAAAGGAAAAAAATCAGTGGCAGTAGAAAAATCCAGGGCCAGAGGGCAGCCTCTTTCGTGGAAATAGCTCTTCTCTGCCCACAGCTAAATATTGAACCAAGTCACAGAACCCTGGGCCTGAGTTCAGAGAACCTCTGAAGCTGAGCCAGCCTTTCAGCACAGGCTTTTCTTGTGCAAAAGGAGCACAGAGCTCAGCTCTGAGCACAATCAAACACAAGGTCATTTATTAGTCAGTCCCCTCAGGATTCTTGTTCACATGGGTCACACAGAGCATCCACCATACTCAGAAACACAAGCAGCCGAGCAAAAAGCACTGGGCAGCATGAGCTTGGACAGGCTGCCTGACTTTTAGATGCTCAAAACCAGCTCTCAGAAAGCTCAGCAGACACTAAGAGCTGTAGTAGTTTGTCTCCTTCGTGTTTGGAACACTGGCCCAAGCAGTCATTGAATAAAAACCTACCTGACCCATCACATCTTCATCATAGGACAGTGTTAAGCCCAGATCACTGATATCACCATCGTAACGCTGAAGGAACAACAGAGAGAGGGGATGAAGGTCAGTGCTTAGCAGCAGGAACTCTGCTTCTTTGTATTACTCTTCTTCTGGTAATCTCCATCAAGCACAAGGCACCAAAGCACAGCAAATACATGAGCTGCCTGAGGTTATGGGGAGACTGCACGAGAGCTGAGGCTAAGACTTGGGATTTCCTGACTGCCAGTTCCAGGTTTACACCTGCAGACTCCTTCCTCATCCCTGTTTGCCCCAGGAAAAACACAGGACAGCCGCCTGCCAACCTGCTTCAGAATCACCAGCTCCTTCCAGGGTGTTTAAAGATGATCAGCACCCAAAGGCATTTGCAAGTGTAGTGTTTCTAGCAGCAGCGAGGGATAAAGGAGTTGAACAACAGGAAAAGTAATGCTCAAACCTTAATTGAAGTGAGATTCTTATAGAACTCAGAGTCCAGGGAGGGAAGTTCATCCACGGAGCTGTAGAAGACACTGTGGTGGTGCCCAAGGAGCTGACTCAGGAAGAAGGAAGCAAATGGTACATCCACAACTATTCCCTACAGACAAGAATGCATAGGTAAGGTCCCACTGTGTGCCTGTTCTGTGCAGCATCTCTGGAGGCCTGCAGGCATTTCATGTGTTGTGGGACAAGTGGAAAGATGCAAGACACTGAAATCAGGCAAGAAAACCACATCCTCATAAAATCCATTCATTAGAGGAGGCAACAGGGGAACTCCATGTTTCCTTTAAAAGAACTACCTTACATGGAGAGGGTAATGGATTTTTAATCCATGCCTGAGTAAGTGCCAGACTGCTCCACCATCAGCGCCTTTACCCAGGTCATCTTTCAAACTCACCTCTTCAGTAACACCTCCTCAAACATATGACAGATGCTCTCAAAGGGAAAGGGCACCATCACAGAACTGCATCTGAACAGTGCTGTACCAACAGTGACAATATCCTGATATGGCACCTTCAGCTCACCTCATACACAGCCTTCCCAAGCATCTTCCCCACAAACTCAAAGAGCTGTAGGTAGTTCTCGTGGATGTAGGATGTTGGGGATGGATACAGCCTCTCATCACCACTGGTTGTCTGCACACAAACAGAGGTAACAGCACAGTGAGCCAGCCTGTTCCTGCTTGCAATGGGTCACTGGTCAGCATCTGCAGCCCTGCATCGTACCTTGAACAGATTGAGTGCAGGGTCAAACACTTTTTTAATGATCTCTTCCAGAAACTCTTTGAAGACCCCATCTTGGTCAATCCCAGCCTCATCGACTCCCAGGTCATTCACAAACTTCACCCTGATCACTCCCTTCATGGCATTCTGGGAAAGCTGCCGTAGCTGTTCGTATCCATCCTACATGGAGCAGAGGAGCCAGAGGACAGTCACACAGGGAGACACATGAAACACCCTCACAGCATGCAGCAGAGACAGGAGACACCTGAACCACAGCAATCTGCCTTTGCCATTGTATGTTGTGTTCAAACAGACCAGCATTCCTCCTAGTCAGAGCTCCAGGTTTGCAGCTGATCTGATTCATCATCCTGTAACATCACTTCATGCAAAAGCAGACAGACTGGCAGGGGTCCCTCAACACCCACCGAGGAGGTAACAACATATTCACACCCCATGTTCCTGCCAGACCGAGTTAGTGGTTACTCACCTCCAGCATACGTGAGCGGCGGATAGTGATGTGCGTGACGTGAGGTGATGCCGAGCTGGTTTCAACCAGGCCAAGCTTCTCCTTCTCCTTTGTCACCATGTTACGGAAAAGCAGAACCCTCTGAAGAAGAAAACAAATGTAAGTCTTCATCCACAAGGCTCCTTACCCTGCAGTATGGCAGCTCCTGAACTAGCTCCTGGTTGTCCTGTTCCCAGCAAGGCCCAATGATGCCATCTACTCTCTAGGAACAGTGAGACCTCTTCCTTGTTCCCCAGTGGGGCCATGAAATCCTCGAAGCTCTGCTTTGGGAGGGACAGGGTACTGACAGTACTGAGAATAAAAGCACCTTCCCTATCACCACGTAAAAATCTCTCATCTAAGGCACTTTGCTTTTTTCTCCAAAGCCACACCATGCACTGCTGGAGGAGTCTATGCAGCTGCCCACACGAATAGGCATTCTTTTCTCAATGAGAAATCAAGACAGATTAGAGGAAGTATATTGGGGAGGGGAAGATTTTGTTGCACTGGCATTTAAACCACAAGTTCCATGCCACAAAATGCTCAAGACACGCATCCCTTCCACCCCAGGCCACCGGCTTTTCAGCCTCCATCCTCTGCTCCTGCCCCACTCACGTTCTTGTGGGGGATGACATGTGGGATGTACTGCAGGAGCAGCTGAGCTCGTTTCTTGTCCTTGTCCAGCTCCTGGAAGAGCACACTGGGTTTGAGGTCCCTTTACAAAGAAAGGCACAGATTCAGAGATCCTTGAGAAATGCCCATGTGTGGTATAAAGAGCTGGGGGTGGGAGAGAGAGGAAACCTGTAATGACTTCAAACACAGCTTAAGTGCTCAGGTGTACACATCTAAGAAGAGACACTCAAGCTGGTAGGTGCCAAGTCAGTTTTCAAAGCACCACCCTCCACGAGCAGCAGCTAATCCTTATATCACAGGAGAGAAGCCCAATAGCAGGGGTGTCCTTACATGCAAACACAGGGAGCAGTTCTGACCCTGATCTCATGGGTAGAACAAGAGGCACCCAATTTAAAGGAAGGGATCCCAAACCAGCCACCCCAGGGGAGCTGGTGCAGTGGGACAAGCCCACAGCTGCACAGGATCCATGCCTTGAGCTGGACACTTACTTGCGTAACCAGTGATCCTCAGGAGCAAATCGCCTGCGGCAGTCCCTTTCATACAGCACCATGAGCCAGCCATGGACAGAGTGAAACAGCTCCAAGGTCTCCCCTCGGGCATTCTCTGAACAAAAGGAACAAAGCAGCAATGGCCAGGCACCCTAGGTAACAGGAGTGTCCAAGAGTAACACGTTCATCATCTGCCCCCACTCCCAGCACCAGTGTATTTCTCTGAACCTCCACTGCCTTCAGAGGTTAGGAGGAGATTTTGGGCCTCCCAGAAGACAGACAGTCCCTTCTTTGATCTTAGCCACATCAAAGCCACATCAAAGCCACCTCAGCCAGCTCCAACTGAGCCATCACAACAGTAATGGACTCTCTCATCTAATTACTAGATTTGAGCTGTACCCAGATTATACCAGCAAATAGGTCAACACTAGATATCTACAGAGACCTGAGCAAGCCCACTCTGCTTTGGCAAAGCTCTGTATTACTCTTGCCCAACACATGGCCCAGTCATGCTAAACTTAGCCTCTGGCACTAAACAACATACCCATCATGTCTGGTACACAAATTCTTATTGGAAATGAAAAAGTGCACTGCGTTTGGTGCCAAGCAGGACAGTGGCATCTGGACATCAAAAGACTGGGACATGTCCTCACGTCACACAATGCAGTATGGTTTTTGTGCAAAGTAATAATTATCAGAAGCTTCAAATTCCAAACTTATCATCATTTGTTCGAATAATAACATCAACTGAAGTTACTACAAGAACTTACCTACAATTCCATCCCAGATCATCTTAAATACAAAGGAATTCAGAAAAGATGAGATGGTAACAAGCTCTTCCAGTTTGAATGAAATCTGCTCTTCATAGACCTCTATGTCATCCAGAATCCTACCAGAGCAAACAAATGCAAATGCACAAGTGTAAATTGAATTCCCTTTTGAAATTTTCATAAAGGCCCATTATCCTTCAGCAGCAGCTCTTATTTCTATGACAACTGATACCCATGAAGATCTAAAGTCATAAACAACTAGCCCTTATTTACTGATTTTGATCGATATCTGATTCTAATAGAAGACAGCATGAAAGGTCTGAGGTAGAAGCAAAGCAACTATTTCTTAGTTAAAAGGACCTATGTACTCATCCCCAGGAAAACACTTGGATCATTCAAGCTAAGAAAACTGTCTGTACTGAGCAGCAAGGGCAACTTTACACCCCTTCTCCAGTCCTTTGCGTTGGGTAAGTCTATGAGTGAGACAGCAAAGGAGTTCTAAAGAGAAGCTCATAAGCTGAGGAGCTTTCTTGCAGCAGTATTGTAACATTCTCCCTCAAGGCTTATCTGGGCTCATCAAAATGCCTAGTTATCTCTAGGGGAAGGCAGCAAGACCTTAACTATTCCACTTGAAACTTTAGGAACATAACAGCTTCATGTTACAGACCTAGACAGCACCCTCAGCTTGATACCTACGTGATGAGATGGCGGGAGCAGTCACAGAAGAGCATCAGCATGGCCAGCAGCCTCTTGGATTCCTCCGTATCGTTATTCAAGCACTCCAGGAAGAGTTTTAATCCACCCTGAGGGCCCAGCTCACAGATAAAGGCCCATAATTTGGGCAACAGATCATCCAGGTAGGTGAGGCCTAGAAAAACATAAAGCACATTCAGTAAAGCTTGTTCATGCAGGCCCAGAGAGACCAACGTGACTTGGAGCTTGAAGATCCTTTTGCAAAAGCAACACTTCTGGCAACACAAGCATCGCATTTGGCTCCCAAGCCTGTCTGCATTAACAGGAGATGCTCAATCCCCAGGGAAGCAGCAAAAAAAGCTTTTAACAAGCAATTAGTTTGCACATTTGAAACCCTTTCCTGTGATTCTGCAGCTTTAGAAAATAATTAATTCCCGTGATCCAATTACCATTAGAGCCATCTTAGAGATGAGAACACAAAGAATGACGCTGTACCTGTGGTCACCACTACAGCCACAAAGCAACCAAGGCTTTGTGCTTATCCCTCTGCTCTAGCCACTAGACAAAGCAGTGCTTATCTCCTCCTCCATCCATTCCTAAGACAGGTAATTTGTTCTCAAGATGTATGAAAGCAATTCAGTGTTTCCACCATAAAGATTAATATTGTCAGGCTTCTCGAAAACACTGACTCAGTCTTAAGTTTGCTATGGAGTAACCAAGGTTTCATTACAGGAAAACTTGCTTCAGTTTGTATTCTGGAGAGTTAATGCTTGATAAAGAAATGATGAATGTTATTGATCAGATGTATGATCCAGGATGGAACAAGCCTTCCACCCAGCAGTCAATGAACTGTTGTCAGTAATAAAACTACCAATAAGTCAATAGAATTTAATAAGAAAAACCTTTTTTTTCCCTCTCCATTTTAAGTGATTTAAAAAGCACTGATGGGCCCTGACCTGTGAGGATCTGCAGGCGGATCTGGGTCAGCGTTGTGAGCGTGGTCTGGTACAGCACACAGATGCTGCACACCTTCTGCACCTCAGCTGAGTCCACTCGCTTGCCTCCAACAGGCTTGAGGATGTTGCGGACAGATGCTGACTTCTGGAAAGCTCTTTTGAACAGATCTGGGGGAGAGAGAAGCACAAGAGGAACGTGATTCAAACCCACCTGCACTCAGCCACCTGGCAGCCCTGCAATAAAATGGATTTGGGCAGACTGGGTCACTCCACGGACAATAGGTTTTGGTGGTCTTCTCTGGCAGACCACTGTATTGCTGCTAGCAACATGAGGCAGCTTCACCTTGCGTTTCGTCTGGGAAGCTGGCCTCCCACCTTGCCCTGGGAAGTACTAAGTTATGCAGAAAGCACCTCAGCTACTTGAGAAAGAATAAAACCTGCTAAAATAAGCAAATATTTTTTTATAGCACCAAAGAGACTCACCCCAGGCTACAAAGGCATTCCGAGCAGGAATTACAAATAGGAGAGATCAGATCCCTACCTAAGCAGCAGCAGCTGCTGCAAGTAACTACTCAAAGCTTTTAGCCTAAGTGGAGAAGTCAAAGCCCTGCAAGGCTGGGAGAGAGCAAGACACATGTACATGTACACACAAAGGTAACCCTGGAGAACTCACTCTTCATAGGAAGGCTGTTCTGAGGAGAAATGGGCTGTGATGGCAGCTGAGCTATTTCCTGATTCTCCAGCAATTTCTTGCTGAGCACATCACAGAAGAGGATGCGGATCATATGGACTCCCCAGAGATGCTGCAGCTGCTTTGTCAGCAGAGGCATGGACTCATTCAATCTGAAAGACAAGTCAGAGAGCCATGTTAGAAGGCAGGCTGGAATAAAACACCAGCCAGTGATACTGCAATACATTCAGCTCACAGTCAAAATGGAGCATGCACCCTCCCTACAGCTGGTCCTCACAGGAAGAGCTGATACACAGGTCCTATATTGTGTGTATACTAACATTTTTCTAATCTAATACTCTGTGTATGAATGCAGCAGTTTATATTGTGCAGATTTCATAGTTATAACCTGAAACATCTGAGCAGTTATTCTGAATAGGGTCACGCTGTTCATCTCAAAACAGAAACCACATTTCAGCATAAAGAGAAGAAAAATAGAAAGAGAAGCTTAATCATGGATCACCAGGAGGTCCTCCTCACTCACCCATAATCCACAGTCTGTGAAAACCAGCCCAGAACAGGATGCCAGTGGGTGAGGTTGGATTTCTTTTGTGACACGTATTTCTGGCAGTAGGAGAGCATGTGAATGAGCACACCCACAAAGTGAGCTGTCTCCTCCTCAAGAACTTTATCATTCAAGGAGCCCAGGAACACAAGATTCCCTGTAGGAATGACCAGCACAGCAAGATTCAAAAGAGGAACAGATGCTGCAGGACAGTGGTTACAGATATAACAGCCAAAATGAACCCAAACCCTTTTCCAAGTCCAGGAGAGGATTTTTGTGAAGAATGGCTACAGGAGGCAAGCTCTTTCCAGCACACATCAGCCACTAAGGTGGCATGTTATCATGGCCACCTGCATCCCACCAACACCTTCTACAAAGTACTATAAAGCTACAATTCATGGTTATTCCAGAGTTACATCTGTTCTTCTAATTACTTTTACAGCAATGTGAACTTAAATACTTCAGTAGCATGTCTATTAGGGAAGGGAGATTCAAGCCTGATATGCTACAAGACTTTCTCATGGTCCAGGTGAAAAGCTAGCAGAGATAACACACAGTTTAGGCATGATGACATGTATACAAGAGCAAGTCTCTGCCCCTTCTTCCATTTCTAAGGGCCTTAAACCACATTTACAATATCCCCAAACCATCTCTCTTACTATTTAGAAACTATTTAGATAAGGACAAAACCCCCCAGATGATTTGGAGGCAGCTCTGACCCATGGAGAAAGAACTGAATCAAGACTTTCTTCCAAGCACAGTAAAACAAAGAAGTGTTAAGGTGCTTACCTAACAAACACAGTGTGTGACTCCCCTCCAAGCACACGCAGACATCTCGGCATTGTGCTTCCCGGCTTAAAAAGAGGATGAACTTGCGGAAAAGCTCATGGGATTCTATCACCACCAGACGCTGGAAGACAGATTTTAAGTGCCAGTGAGGCTGAGAAGCACCACACAGCATTACACCTCGTCTGCCATCAGCAAGTTGGACTGTCCCTTCTTTCCAAAGAAAGCAGCAAGTTGAGCCTGTAGCACTGAAGGGAGTGTTTGACATGAAGCTGGTCTAGGAAATAAAACACTCTGCAGGTGAACAGGCTATGTTCTAGTTGTAGACAGACGTTTGCAACTGTCTACAGAATGCCCATGTGGCACAAAATGTACCTTATTTTATTCATTTATCTGTTTTAGGGCAGTTCAGCCCATCACCCACT
The DNA here is from genome assembly GCA_026283785.1 of Coracopsis vasa. NCBI lineage: Eukaryota > Metazoa > Chordata > Aves > Psittaciformes > Psittacidae > Coracopsis > Coracopsis vasa. The sequence goes on along the minus strand of JANHGB010015157.1, from coordinate 5,219 downwards.
GGCATCAATAACTGGGTTTCTAACACCACAGAAGTTATCTGGAGCATTTAGGGATCAAGCACTTCCACAACAGAGAGCTGAAACTGGTAAAGAGAAATGCCAGTGCTCTGTTCCAAGAGCTGATAAAATGGAACAACAAGTGACCCTATGTGACATTCAGTAGAGTTTGGGTGCTATTACATCACCCACTTACCTCAGGTGTTAGAGTAGCAAGATGAGTCATTATAGCAGGCACAGACATGATATGGATCAGAAATGACCTCAGCAGATTGTCTGAAAACTGTGCAGCGACCACAGGGCTACAGAGAGACAAATACTTCAGTGCAAGTAACCTGACCAAGCAATGAGGAGTGTTTCAAAAGCAAAAGAAAGACAGCTTTGGCTGCACATCATCCTAAGCTGCTCTGGCTGCCTTACCGCAGTGCAAGAGAGAAGACAGCAGTTAAAGAGCCTTTGGACAGGGAAGGTCTGGATCTTGCCAAGCCATTTGTCAGCAAAATCTGGCAATTAAAATAATAAAAGTAATTAAAAACCACATAAAGCCCCTCAGAAAAAAGGATTATGATTACTTCTGAAAGACATTTTTAGACCAGAGAAAAAGAACACCACCAAAACAACCCAAAAGCCTATTACTACAAGTCATCTGGCAAAACTAAAAGAGCTTCAGGTTAGTAACAGCAGAACAGAGACAATGCAATGGAATCAGACACTCTACAGTATTTATTTCTCTAGGACCTGTACTCGGAGGGTCTCCAGGCCTTTACCAATGAGCAGGCAGGGCTCACAGCTGCTTGGTAACATAATTCTCATTTAAAAGATGAAGAAAAATGCCATCAGCTCCTTTCCCCAGCAGAACAGTAAATAACCCAAATCCATACAATATGGCAGCAGCAAAGTTTGGGAAAATATTCAAGCCTCCTTCCTGTCTGTCTCATTACGGATGATTAAGTAGGAGTCAGATTCAGCAGCAGTGGTGAAAAGGAGACAGTGCATTTGTTTCAAGTGGAGAGACTCTGCTTTACTGCTTCAAAGAAAACTGAGCACACACAAATTACCAGTGTTCCACAACCAGAGCACACCACCACAGAGATTATAAAAACTTCCTCAGGACAAGGACCACAGCACAGGACTGGGGCTTGTTTTGAATAAAGAGAAGATAGAACTGTATCAGCCCAAGACTGACCTGCAGCACAGAGTAAAATCCCTTCTGATTCAGATGGCCCATGATGTTTGCACAGATGTGGTTCATGGCAGGCCTCAGGGTTTCACCTTACGGGTTAAAGCAGTGATGTTACTAAACCAGCATCCCAGCCCCACTCTTCACTTCCTTACACACTCTAAAACAGTTTATCAGCCCATAAGTCCTTCTTGCACAAAGTCCCTTATATGCAAACCCACCATTTTAGCAGCATTTCACATCGAGTCTTAAGGTGTAAGAGTCTCATGTTTTTACAATACTTGTTTTACCTTTTCTGTGTGTATTTCCTACAAACCCCCAGTGCTAAAAGCACATTCCAGCATCCTTTGAACATTTCTCATGTGGGGGATTTTGAAGCATGATAAAAATGTTGTAACAACTGTTGCTGTTCTAAGGGAATCCTTGGTGTACATTCTGTGCTTTGTGCAAGAAGCACAGTGAATCTTTGCAGCAAGCATAGGGAGAAGACAAGGTGCACAAACAGCATTTGGTAGATTTTAATAGCAAGTCCCAAATCAGTGACTTAAAGTATTGAATTGGATGCACCGACCTTTTCCCCGAAGGATTTTCCATGTGGAAGTGTCTGTGAAGGTGACAAGCATTGTGAGGTGCAAATTGACCAGTCTGGAGTCTTGTAGGATGTCAGGCTGTGATAACACACACCAGTGTTAATAAATCAAATGAGCCTTGGGCCATCTACAGAACTGTGAAATGCAGGGTGCAAAACACAGAGAAAACATTCCTTACCTTAAGCTGCTTGAGAAATTCACAGCAAAACCACAAAATGTCTTTGATCTGTTTAATCCATAGGAGTGTAAGATCCTTGGAGAGCGCCAGGGACACATACCACACCTGAGGAAGGCAGGACACAAATGGGAGCAACATTAATATTTGTGTTACAGATTGGCAGAAGACATTACTTTGGAAGCTTTGTAAAGAAGTAACCTCCTCAGTATCCTGCTGAACCCAGCAGCAGGACCAAGTTATTTCTCTCTCCAAAATTCACTGAAGATCATTAAATCCCCACACATAGAATTAAGAAAATCCAAACAACCCTCCCACCCCCAACCAAACCCCATCCTGCTGACCTTGGGCTCATTCTCAGCATCCATACTGTTAAGAATACAACGACATAGCTTTTCAAATCTCTGGGGGAAAAAAACAAGTGGCATTAGTTCTAACTACAGAATGAGCTACTCTGGAAAAGCACAAGGAAGAGCTCAGCAGAGCGAGTAAGATACGTCTGTATCAAAATAACAAATATTCCAAACACATTCCCTACTCCTTCCCCAAGAGCACATCTGCACATGATGCTTACAGCTATGCAGAGGAGTTCCCTCCTTCAACACAGTGCTCATCAACAGGATGTCTCAGCCATCCCTGTTAAACTGCCTCCCTCAACAGCAAGGGCTGAAGCCAGGAAAAGCATCTTCCTGTTGGGATTCAGCTATAACAGCTTAATGCTAACGAGTGCAGCAGCGTGGTCCAAACTCTTGACCATCACAGCTCTGAGCAGAACTCGGGGATCACACCCACAACTCCTTAATGATTATTTCAGTCCCGTTGTATTTGCCCCATGCTTACAAGTTATAAAGCCATTCTAAGCCACAAATTTGGCTGCTGTGGTGATCTGAACCAAGAGCAGAGTCCAGAAATAAGAGTGGAAATGAGCAGGGTCTAGTCCGCAGCCCAGCAAGGACTGACTTGATGGTGGAAGGGGAAGAAGAAGAGGAAGTAGAGCAGGAACTTTTCAGCAACACACCCAATTACTGTATGCAGAACTGCAGATGGATGCCAGGCCTTAAAAGAGTTGTATAACACACACATCTCTTTTTGATGCTGTACATACAGAAAAGTGCATCTGCAGCACTTGCCCCATCAACAGAAGAAGAGCTTGAGGGAACAGAGATTAAAGAAGTCACCCACTGCTGCTGCAATTTAACTACAGCCTTTCCTTTTCCAATTGTTTGCCTTATAATTGCCCTCATCATTATTTCATAGACACTATGGCAAAGGGCTTCACTCTGAAACCACAATTGAGGGCATGGTCAGAAAAGCAGCTGCAATACAAACAGCCAACACATTGCACTGTGCCAGGAGAGCAATTTGTGACTGGCCCAAATGCACCTGCCTGGGGAGCTGATGCAGCTGACAAAGTCAGGAAGCTGCTCAATTACTGATGTTGGCACAGTCACCAGGAACAGCATCCGTTAAACTACACCCTGAAGAGGGAACTGCTCCTGAAAAATTCAAGGGTTCTTGTGTTTCATTCCTACAGGCAGATCTCGCCCAGAAGGACCAGGGGACAGAGAGCATATTTCTGAAGCCAAAACACAACACAGGAACCTACATGATCACTAGAAAACTAACTTACCATAGTTAACATGTTAAAACGTGTTCTCAAAAGAAAAGCACATCAGAGTAGCAACCTTACCTCTTTGTCCTCTTTGTGATTAAATACAAACAGCAGTTTCCTAGCAATTCTGAAGACAGAAAGAGCACTTCTTTTACTTGAGCCAGATTCATTTGTCCCAAAGAAATCCTCCACTTCTCTCCTGCCAAAGAGGGGAATAAGGAGGATCAGAAGGTGAAAATCAAGCACACCTCTCCAGGTAGGAGCGAAGGGAGGATTCCACACACCTGATCTCCCTCTGCAGGCGGCATCGGCAGAGGAACCTCCTGACCAAAGCCTGCACCAGCACTGCAGCACGCTCCCGCTCCTTCAGCTCCCGCCGCTCCTCCCGGGCCTGGCGCGCTTTGTCGAGGAACTGGGCTTTGGAGGACTGGCTCGCACTGAACATGTTCATCACCTGAGACCAAGGGAGCAAAGGATCATTGGGGCAAACACCTGGACACAAGGAGCAGAGTGCACAAAACACACACGCAGGGGGAATCCTTTGTGTTCCTCCTGAACTATCTACAGCCAACAGTGAAGTAGGGGAAGGGGAGAACCCAAAGGCACAGAGAGCAAAGTGTGCAGAACACAGCCTAGAAAACCACAGTTACTCGGCAATGGGACTGCAGGAACACACAGACAAGATCAGAAGCACTACAGCAAAGCCCACAGCATAATGCAGGCAAGTAGAATTTAAGAGAAATTGAATAAACGATCAGTGTGTTGTCATTGTGCTCCGCTCCTTGCACTGCAACTCCCCTTTCTGGTCTTAGCTGCTTTCAATTTCTTCTTTAGAGATAACATACAAGAACAGTTCTATCGGCAAGTTCTATAGGCAAGAACTATATTCCACAGTTTTAGGCAAGGATGTGAGGGAAAGGGCACAAGAGATGCTTGGAAGTTCCTTTATTGCCATCAAACAAGACAAAACGCACAGAGTCAACAAGGGCTTTACCAATCCTCAACACCAAACTCACCTGAGGGCTCACCCCTTCAGAAGAGGTGTCTGACAATCATTTACACACAACCATGGTGCTCACCCGCTGGCCTCAGGCAGCTCCTGCCCAGAGAGGTGCATCACCTGTGGGGGATTCGGGGGTTTAGGCTTTGCAGATCCAAGTGCTTTCGACCCGACTCATCCCTGTATACTCCCTCAAGAGAACGTTAAGCCAGGAAAGCTCCAGGAGAGGCGCAGCACCGCTCAGTGTGGCCCCTGGCACGGGCAGCTCCTCACGCTCAAGGTGGGGAACCTCATTTAATGCATAACAGAAGCCTACAGCACGGCAGGGCCCTGGAACCGGTGAGACCCGATCAGCAGCCACCCACAGCGAGGGCTTCCCACAGCAGACACAGGACCCATGAGCCACCCACCGCCGGGCTCCAACGGACGGAACCGGCCCGAGCCACCCGCAAAGCGGCCAGCAGAGACCCCCTCAGCCCCACGGCCCCTCTCGCAGCCCCGCAGGCCTCACCTCGCCCCGCCGCAGGAGCCGGGGGGCCCCGGGCAGCTCCGTCGCCTCAGGCCGAGGCCCAGCGCCCCGTTGCCCGGCAGCCTCCCCCTGTATCCGCGCTGTGGGTCCGCCCGGCAACCCGCACCGCCGCGTTCGTTCCGCCCGCCCGCTCGCT
>JANHGB010015153.1:0-19295 GCA_026283785.1 Coracopsis vasa | reverse complement strand
AGGCTGAGAAAGTTGTGGCTGTTCAGCCTGGAGAAGAGAAGGCTGCATGGAGACCTCATAGCAGCCTTCCAGTATCTTAAGGGGGCTTATAAGGATGCTGGGGAGGGACTCTTTATTAGGGACTGTAGTGATAGGACAAGGGGTAACGGGTTCAAACTTAAACAGGTGAAGTTTAGATTGGGTATAAGGAGGAAGTTCTTTACTGTAAGGGTGGTGAGGCACTGGACTGGGTTGCCCAGGGAAGTTGTGAATGCTCCATCCCTGGCTGTGTTCAAGGCCAGATTGGACAGAGCCTTGGGTGACATGGTTTAGTGTGAGGTGTCCCTGCCATGGCAGGGGGGTTGGAACTAGATGATCTTAAGGTCCTTTCCAACCCTATTCTATGATTCTATGATTCTGTAATTCTGTGATTCTATGATTCTATGTCCTGTTTCTGGATTTTTTTATAACAATGTTAGTTTTTCAGACTTCTAGTTAGGTTTTTTTGACTGGTAAAGTTATTTCTAGGCTATGGCCAAGACGTTTTTAGTTACCTTCCTCAGAAAATTTCTTGAATCTTTGCTTAAAATGTGTAATTTGAGGCTTGTTTTTTTTTTGGCCTTATAGCTATTGATGGAATAGAATGATTTTTAGATCCATATTCTCTCTTCCTTATCTGTCTGAATATAATAATGTCATGGTTTCTGTTATGTACAACTTGGAAAAATATATTAAAAAAAATATTACTGCTCACTGACTGCAGATTGTTAATGGCATTATAAGAAGTAAATATGGTGCAATTTTCAGGTTTGTCACAGCTGCAAATTATGTTTGCCAGGTAACAATGCAATGTTTTCTTTGGACTGTGATTAGTAAATAATTTGAGTACAAATATATTGTATCTTTTGTGTTAGCAGCATTTGGGAAGCAAAGCACTTGCACTTCCCACATCCCATTTTAACTCTACTGCATATTAGTTATGATGCCGCATTGGTGTTCTATTCAATAACTTGCTTCCAGCTTAGCTTAATGTAATTAGCTTTCCTACATTGTACAGCCCATAATAATAGGTACGTAGAGCTTGTGTGAAGGAAAGAACAGCACTGTGTATCTTCAGGTTTTGGGTTTCTGACTTTAGTGTCAATGAACCGATCTGAGTATGGGAAACTCCGTGTTTCAAGTTACAGATATGTTCTAGCCGTGTTTGAGGCCATGGAAAAATACTGTAGTAGAATCTTAGAGCTCTGCAGAAGACCAAGCCCAGGAGTTGAAGTGTTTTTTGACTGATGTCTTTCAGGTATATGTATGGAAAGCCAGTAAAGGGAACTGTAACAGTCACTTGCCTTTCTGTGTCTTACTGGACAAACAAGAGAAATATAACAGCAACAATGGAGGTGAGTTTTCTGCTGGCAGTTTGCAGCTTTGTAGACTTCAAGCCTGTGTCTTGTTTTGTAGGTTTAATATGCCTAGGACCATCCTTGAGTGATGAATTCAGCTGGCATGGTCTACAGAGTGACTTGCATAGAGAGTGTTAAACTCTCCTTAATTCCCAGAATAAAGTGTCTGCATTCAGACTGCTTGTTGAGAATGATACTTGGCCACTGTGGTTCCTTGAACTGTGCCTGGAGATTATTTTGGAGAGTGCTAGTTGGCCCAAGTAGAAAAACTCCAGGAGACACTGTAGCAGCATAGGTGACAGAGGACCTGTGCCCAGGAATGCTCCCTGGCCCTGTGTGTGCCCCTGCATGCTCAGGCCTGTGTTACAAAGCCAGAAGAGACCACCTCAGTTGTCTAGGTGGAGCTCTAGCATGGTAGAGACCAAAGCATTTTACATCCTAATTGCCTAGTTATTACGTTGGAGGTACAGTACTATTTGTAACCTGGACCATGAAATTTAAAAAGGCATGCAGTTTGGATCTGAAGACTTAAAAGTGGTGAATTCATGGCATCCTTTTGCAGAATCGGGCATTTTATTTTTGAGCTGTGGACTATGTTTAGAACAGGTTCAATTTCTGATAAATGGTGTGCCTGTTGTTTTTTGTTGGCTGACTTAAGCAGCTGGCTGACTTTAGGGTCTTCGGCAGCACTTAGCCTGCAGAAACTGAGCTCAGAGATGCTGGATAGGGTAAACCCCTCTCCTCAAGCAGGGGCCTGTTAATTGTATTTTTGATACTGTTCACTGTATATTTTGACACTGTTCTTGCCATATAGAAGTGGGTAATTCTAGATATTAGATAAAAAAGCCCACAACCAAAACTAACTTTCTCCATAAGGCACTGTTGACTCTAATGAACTCCTACTAGATTTAATAAAATGCTTTCTGAAAACAAAAGGTCAGTGTTCTTAGGTTTCTGGTGTTGACACTCCAGAAATTGTATGTGGGGAGAGCTACAGGACTTAACCAGAAATAAGCTGTTGTAGGTGGAAAGGTGTTCTTGGGTTTGCTGGATCAACAATTTTTTTTTTTTCTCTATGTTGCAGATAAATGGATCAGTGAATGTAACCTGTAACAAGCTTATGCTGCAGAGCTTGAACACTGATCGATCATGGCACCAAGGTGACACTGATTACACAGACCCAATAGAAATTATTGCAGTGGTCACCGAGTCACTCACAGGTATGTGTCTGTGTGATGTCTTCTGAGAAAAATCCAAAGAGTAGGTGCTGGAAGAGCTTACCACTATGTGGAAGGCTTGGAGTGCTAGAGAAGTATCATGTGCTGATGGCAGTATGAACCATCTACATGCAAATACCCTATCTGAAAAAATTTGTTATCTCAGCTGTTGCATGCCTAGATATTAAATAGTTTAACGAGCTGTTACTTCGGTTGAATACAGTTCTACACTAAATCATTTATTAAATAACCGAGATATATGCTCAAATGGGTCCTTAAAGTTAATGTCTGATCCCTTTTGATGAGAAAAGCAGGCATAAAGAATTGCTAGCATTGGCCTGAGTCTTAAACGCTTAAGTTTAATGATAAACTTAACCTTTTTTGTTTCTAAACCACATGAGTAGAAAAAGTTCTCTGGCCCCATTTTGTTCACTGTCCACCCTCTTCTAGACTGGCTGATTTGCAGACTGAGCCTTTTTGTGAGTTTGTGGTCCACTGCACATTGCATATTAGAAAAAAAATAGTTTGTAAAAATTTCTGCCTGTCCCAGAAACTAGGTTTCGTTGCACAGTTTCTGTAGAAACCCCAGCAAGGTGAAGCTGGCTGATCTGGGATTTGTAAGTTCCTTCCTTGTGTCATTCCGACATAGTCTGTGTGGAATAAAGCACTATGTGGTATGGCTTATTTGGCCTTGTGAAGACAGTACCAGTATGTACGTTACCTTTGTACTAATCCTTAGCTGGAAGGACGAAGAACAATAAGAGTAGATATGGTTAAAAATGTGGGACAGTTATTTAAAAATCAGGGACAGTAACCAGTATTGCTGCTAAAGGAATATGTATGTTAAAAGCATGTTGTCTAAACACATACAATTATTCAACAGGAATCTCCCAAAATTCAAGTACCATCATATTTCCAAAGCAAAGTGACTATTTTATTGAATTTATGGACTACTCTAGAGTTATAAAGCCTTCTCTGAACTTCATAGCCACTGTAAGTTCTTTCATTTTATTATGATCTGTGCATAAGCAAATGTGACTTCTTTATTTTCATTTAGATGACAAAATTTGCCTTGGACTTTTAAGTATAATTTACAGATTTGTTTTAAAATTACCTCTATTTTGTTATACATATTGGCAAATACTAAACTTAGAGGCGTTTGCTCTAGAGAAGGATAAGGAGGCAGGGAATGCTGTAGTGTTTGCAGGGTGTATTTGAGTGTATTTGCCAGCATACTGGTGGAGAAATCTTTTCACTTTCTAGCTGATCTGTTTTCCATTTTGTGACTGTGCTTTAGAACAATAGAGTAGTTATTGAGTCCAAACTTTCTTAATTATATTTGTATTTTTGTGTGTATATACACGCACACACAAATATATACTCTATAAAAGGCATATATATAATTAAGCAGCTGCTACAGAATTCAGTAAAACTTATCAAACCACATTGCTCTCAAGTGAAAATGTCTTTTCTGTCTTCTGTCCTGTCTTTCTCATATCAGCTGCAGTCCTCTCACAGAAGTTTCATGTTCTTCATGCTGTCCATAGTCTGCATTCAGTATTCCTACATTTAGCAGAGGTTGCGTATTGCATTACTGCATTTCACTTGAAAAGGGGAATCGACTTTACAATTCTTGAGCCTTTACTATATGGAAACAAGACCTAAATGCCAATAAAATAGGCTGCATGTATACTTTTGTAGTAGATTGGCTCAAGCTATAGCTGTGTGCTAGCCTGATCATTTGGGTTTTGGGTTTTCGACCTTTTAATTTTCTTTGCCAGCATCTTAGCTTGACTCCAGCTCTGACCTGCTGCTTCTTCCAAAGATGATCTGAATGAACGGTAGCTGAGGCATTTAGCAATGCTTGCAGCTGGCGGGGAAGAAGGTATCAGTTATGCTGCCAGAGGGATGTGAAGGAATAACTGTTGATAGTTATTATCTCCACTAGTAAGTGGAGATCCGCATATGCTGTACAGAGAAAGGATAGGAAAATAATGGCAGAGGAGGAGGGGTAATGGAATGACAGACCTTTTTACTGAAAAAAGGAAACATTTGTTTAGGTGCTTTTAATTGTAGAAGTTGAAATTTCGGACTGTATAATGCAGAAAGAGAATGGATTTACCATGGATGATGAGAATCTGGAGTTGATTAGGCTCGAATACGGGGATAAAACTTGATGCAAGTTAATCAATTGATTGATGGATAATAGAGTGAGCCCAGTTCCATCTGCTTTACTTCTGCTCTTTTTTTACTCCCTGGAGTTACGAATAATTTTGTTCTTGGCTGACTTGCCTACCTGCAGTGTTTACAAGGGATTAAAAATAAAGTTACTGATGTGTGAGAAATCTGAGGATGCCCTTGGCTTTTTGATATGCTATGAGTGCAAATACATTGTTATATGTTATGTGTTTGCATTTTAGCTTTACCCTCTTTGATGGATATTTTCTCTGGTTTTTAGATAAAGGTGACACGTTCTGATAGCAACCAGCTGACAGCTGAAGAGAGGCAGAATCTTGTCGTAATCACTGCACAACAGTCAGACCTGCTTTTTCACCACTCTTCACTTTCACACCTTGAGAACGAGGCAACAGAGGAGAGAAATCTGACAGTCCATGTGCTGAATTACACAGTGCCAGAAAATGGCATAATTGATGTTGAGTTTCCAATCCTGCCTGATACAAAAACTCTGAGAGTTCAGGTAATGCTTTGTAATATGTTGCTTTGGAGCTGTGGTACACCAAATTGAGCAGGCTGTGATCAATGATATGTTGTTCCTGCCCGCTGCAGCAGCTGATATGTCACCTAGTGTTACTTTCCTTACCTCATATTCATGTTAGAACTGGAAAGAAAGTGACAGATCCCGTCTAAATGTGATCTAATTTCACCAAGATATCAAGGAAAAAAATCCAAAAGAGAGACCTAAAGGAAGCAGTAAAGTGATCCTGTACTGCCATTAAAGCTACCATACTCTTGTAAACAGTACCATATATGTGAACATCACATTGATTTTGCTGTTTTGTTAAAGAGATTTGTTTTGCATTGTCTCACAGGCAGAGTTCCTCAGCAGTAGGACCGACATAGGTGTTTATGATGTGTTCAGCTCCCCCAGCCAGACTTATCTCCAGGTTAAAACAAAAAGCCAGGATATAAAGGTACAGTCTGAGACAAAACTTGCCAAGTTAAGAACCTATTCAAGTTACTCATCATGTTTTCATACTCATCTCTGTGAATTATATGCTTTTCCTAGGCTGGGAAACCTTTTGAGCTGAGCATTTCAAGCAACAAGCCAGTGAGAGAGTTCCACTATCTGGTAAGTTACTGGTTTTGCATATGGGGACAATCCAAGATGACTTTTACCAACTTGACAGATACTCCAGCGAGTGGGATGTGATTGGATGTTAGAGAGATTCAGATTTTTTTATTGTGCTTTGTGAAAGAGGTGGCCCAAAAACTTGCTTTCCATTGGAATGGACCTTTTTGAGAGAGACCTTCATTTTGCTGGCACTGTAAGGAGGTGCTTTCTGGGAGAAGCGTGTCTCTGATTTGGTTGTTGGATTATCTCTGCTTGCAGATGTTTAACACAAGGCACAACTGCGACAGCAATGCTGTGCAAAGCACAGGAATGGGATGAAGTGATGTGAGAAGGGGCAGGGATATCCCAAGAGCAGCCCAAGCTGAGGCTTGTCAGCAGGTCCTGCAGGTGCAGGTAGAAGCTGTACACAAGTTCAGGACTGTCAGGGCTGAACCCGCAGGCACAAGATGAGGAGAAGACCTGCCTCTGAGAAGACATGGTCGTTGGCAGGGTGGCATTGTTAAAAACGGAACTTCTTACGAAGCATTTTAAAATACAAGGCTTGAGTAATGGCTTGTTCAATGGCTCAGCTGCTGTGTTGCATTTTACAGCATATGTATTGAAGGGTTTATTATATATACCATCACGGTCTCCCATCCTGTCGTTAACACATGCCTGTCTTGTGCACAGTCTTTACCATAATGATCATGATAACTACAGTTCTTTTTCTTTCAGAGACTTTAATAGTAAACTGAATAAGGAAAACCATATGACAGTATAAAATGTGGGCATTCAAGTGTGTTTTCTAAAATAGAAACACTCTCTAGAAAATTTAAAAAGAATCAGGTCCATGCAGTCAAGGACAGGGAACTACCTTTCATAGCTCTGTCTTCATTAGTAAGTGGAATGGCCCAGTAGGAACAGATTTAGAGTGAAAAAGGTTGATGCTGTGGGCCTGAACTCCAAGTATTTTGAGGTACCTTCAGACTAGCTGTAATCTGATGAACGCCGGTTTTTAACTGGAACGTGTTAGTGGGCCCTGGTTCACACTTTCTGTGGTACAAAGTGTGCTAATTATGGGTATTTGAGAGATTTTCTTTCAATGTCTCCCTGATCCAAATTCAAGTGCTATTATAGATGACCCACATGACCCAGTCCTATTACTGTTGTATTTTTATGTTCTCATAGCATATGTTATGCTGTGCACTCGTAGTTCCTGTCCATAGTGATACAGAAATTAAAGCACAGAAAAAAATCTATTTCTAATACTCAAGTATTACATTACTAGCCTGTTCCATACCCAGTCTCACAGAACTGGTCAACAATTTAATAAAAAAAAATAAAAATTACAGCTATATGCTGCTTCTTTTAACAGCTATTTGTAGAAGGAATTGCAGAGTTTACTACATATTGAAATATCAACAGATTGCGTTTTTAATTTTTCCCTTTAAGGTGTTATCTAAGGAACAAATTATGGCTTTTGGCACAAAGACTGCAAAAACATTCACTTTAACAGCAGAAAATTCCTGGGCTCCTTTGGCATGTATACTTGTATTCTACGTTGATGAGCTTGGAGTGGTTGTAAATGATGCACTCACTGTCCCCATTCAGCCGGTGTTGGATGACAAGGTAACTATACTGAGCTTGAGTCTGAGACCATGTTTTTATCTATCTATCTCTTGCATGGTAAACAGTATTTTAGATCATAGGTTTGTAAATGTAAAAACTTCCTCATAGAGGATCTAATCTGAGGTTTGTGTAAGTCCTTGGAAAGACTTCTGATAATGCAGTGCACTTAGGGTCCAGCTGTTGCATATCTGAAAGAAATTTCTACTAGCCTTATGTTTTCCACATAAACAGATACACAGCATCTCCTTTTAGTTTTAATAGTTTGGTCATTTACTGAGCCATAGATTGCTCTGGCGAATGTAATGGAAAGGTACTTATAAGTCCTCTAAGTGTGGAACTATGAACGTTGATGAAGACTTTGTTTTCTAGCCAGGCAGTGGTCACATTGTGTGTGGTATCTCATCAGTGGATGTGATCAGTGTTTGTGTTTCATGTGACTGTGTGTACTTTAACTCAAAAGTGCATGAAGAAGAGTGGGAAAACTACTACTGCAGCAATGAATTGATTTTACCAGCTTAAATATCAGGGTGGGATTTGGTTCTTTGTGCAAATAGAAGCCTTACTGTGACATTTTACAGGTGAGACCGCCCAAAGGCTCTTCATGGGTTCAAGTTCGTCCTCCCCCATGAAAGCTTTAATGCTTCTAACCAGACATTGGTAGGGAGGCTGTTTGTCTTCTGCATGAAAAATTTATCCATTCGCTTCATGATTTATCCAAACTCAGGTTATGAGCATTGTTATCACAGGATAAGGAAGTGTAAAGGCAGGATGGTGAGAGAGCTGCAGGCACACTTTTGTTGGTTATGGTTATTATGTATCACTGTCTGAAGAATCTGAGCAAACAGAAAACAAGATAATACAGTTGAAACTTGGGAGATGTAGGGCAGATATAGGAAGGTATTGCTAATGAGTAAGGCATAACAATTTGGTTCAGTCTTCTGCAAACAAATTGAATTCTTTCAACTGATTGCAGTGTCCACAGGTAAGATTGCATTATGTTTTTAACAATGAGGTAAATTCTGATCTGATACCAGTTTGTTTAAATGTAGTTTTTGGATGAAAAACATAATCCTAGTTTATATACAGAGAGGATGAACAATTGAGACAATAAATTGTGAGAACTTAATATTAACCTTACTGTATTTTCTATATTTCACTGAATAGAGAAAAAATGTAAGATAAGGAAAGCTACCTTCTGAAAGGCTTTCCAATTTTGAGCTTTCTCCATTTTGCCGTTTCAACACTAGCCACTGAAATTAACTCAGGACTGTGGAAAGCTACTTTCTCTGTAATTTGTAGCCTTGCCAAGCATTTAATTTCTGTAAATGAGTTGGTAAAATCAAATATACAGAACTGCAGTGCCACAGTTTACCTAGAAACAAACCATTTTTTTCTGTGTGAATCAGTCTGATGACCATTTACAGTGAAGCACATGGAGCTAATCCCATTTATGTTGTCAGCATTAGTGTGTTTGCTGTTGCTCTGTGATTTTCATACTGAATGTGGTTGGAAGATACCACTACACAGATTTATCAGAGGAAAGGTATGATGGGGCTGTAGATTCAGACATCTAAATTCATGTATTTACATGTAGAGTCAGGATTTGGTTGCTCAAGCACAGACTTCTAGTGTCTTCCAAGAGGCCACTGGGTATTCAAGGTGTCATCATGGGATGAATGGGCATTGCAAAAGTCCTATGGCAGCCCTGTCCCTTTCTGGAATGGAAGCTGAGGGTCAGATAGTGTGCCATGGGACATCCCAAGTGGTTCCAGGTGCCTTGAGGTGACTGAGTCTCATCTCTCTCTGAGTTAGGTGTCTGAACTCAGTTTACAGAAAATCAATTGCCCGAAAAGAGAGTGTGGTTTTAAGTTACTCTTCCCGGACTCCTGAAGCCTGCTCCAGAAGGAAAAGTTATGTGTCGTTGTCTGGCAGCACCACTGGACATGTCTTGGATACCTTTGAACATCTCAAATGGTACTAAGTGTCAGTGTTTATGTTAACTGAATCCCACCCACAGCCAGTATAGTCGGTGGAGCCTGTAGGACTGTTTTTTTCACCACCACTTGGATTTTCTGCTTTACGGTGTGCCAAAGTGCTCTCTAGCCTCTATTATTTCTTTTAACTGTGGGATGGGAGCTTAAAAACTAAACTGAAACGTGAATAGCTAAATGTAAGTAACTTAAGTGTGGAGCTGAATTCCACCTCAAGAGTTCGTAGTAGGGATGTTTTGATAAAGGAAAAGAGTAAAACTGTTTATTTCAAACAGAAATTCTGCATTGTCATCTGGTGCAGTGGAGATGGGGTGTATTAGAAATAGATCACTCTTCCTCTCTTCGGTACCCCGGGGAAGGCTGGTGCTGTATTATCCTATTTGTTTCCTTCTTCATTACTTATTATTTATACCCTTTTCTGTATTGATTTCACTGTGGAACACTTACTTGTAATGTTTGAGGGCTGAATAATCCTTCCCAAGTAATCTTTCCTTAAAGATGTTACATGCAGTGTTGTGCATTGATAAACTGCAGATGTGTTTCTTTTACTGCCCTCAGCTGTAGAAACTGGTGTATCCTTGTGCCTGAAGAGATTGCTGCTTGTATTCTAAAAGCTGGTTGAAATGACAGTGGATCCTGATGCTGACTTCCCACCAGTCCAAGGAACTAATGTGTTAAGAGAGCAAGAGAGCAAAATGAATGCTGTAGTATTTTCCCAAAGGTCCTAGGAAAAGCAAATCCAGAGTCTTAATTATAGCAAATTAAGATAAGAAAATACTTCCTCAGAGTTGTTAGTGGCTGTAAATATCAGTGTATAATTTAAACCAGTGCTGTTTTTTACCTTTTTCTAGATTAAAATCTCTTGGAGCAAGGATAAGGTCAAGCCATCTGAGAAAGTCTCCCTTAAAATCAGTACAACAGAACCAGGATCAGTAATTGGACTTGCAGTTGTTGATAAAAGTACAAAGCTTCTAGGAGAAGCTAGTGACATAACAGAAGATTCTGTAAGTGAATGAGAGAAAAGGTTTTCATTATTGTGTGTTTGAAAAATGCGTGTTTATGGTAAAGTTTCAGTTTATGTTCTGAATGAGTAATATTCTTTGGGCAGGATTTTTAGCAAATATTTTTTACTTTTGCAAGTAGTTTATCAACACAAGTGGAAAAGACAGTAAGGCCCAGCGTATCTAATTCCAATTAATACTTGATTGTTCTTGTGTTGAGAAACTGCTCTGTTAACACTTGGCAGTTTCTTCATTCAGGAAAGACAGAAAAGCCAGAAAAGAACTCCCTAATGATTTGTTGTTTGTGCTCTTTAAAATCAGCAATATAAATAATTTTTTTTTTTTTAAGAATAAATTACTCATCTTTTTGAATTCGCTTTATTTGCAGAAGCTCTAGTACATCAACAATTTGGGAGAGCTTGCAATATGCGTAATTTCTAAAGTGCTCAAATGACATGGCCTATGTGCCATAGAATATCAATGGGGTTGTAGGCTCCTATTTTAGGCTTATATAGTCTTCGTCACTCTTCCATTGATCATGAAACCTTTGCAGGCAAATCTCCTTCATCCTGTCACAGATTCTTTTCTATTTACCAAGGAGAGCTAAGCAAGCTGCTGCTTAAGGCATAGCTCTATGAATTAGCACCTACAACAGTGAAAGTTCTGAAAAATGTGAGTTTGCATTCACTCTTTGGATGATTTTGTTTTTTTTGTCTTAGGTGTTCCATGAGCTCAATTTATACAGCACAGTGCAATATTTCCCCCTGGTCAGAGGTTCTTTTGGTGTCTTTCAGGTACTTTTAGATTTATTTTTTTTTTTAATTCTAAGATGGGGTGTTTTACTGCTTAGTGATTTGCAAATCGCTTCTTAGAAGTAAATGCCCATTTTAAAGTTTGAGACTGTAGACAATACACTGTTTTCATGGCTTATATGAGTCTTAAATAGAGAAATTTATCAATATATAAATAATCTGAATGCAAAGAAATATGTTTATACTTCCATAAATACGGATTGCTTTGTGCTTGATATTGCCTTCCCTTTGAAAAGTTTTCAGTTATTAAACGCAATACTCAGATGATCTCAGTTTTGTTGGTTGCTTGCTTTAGTTCTGTAATTGCTTTATGACTTTATTTTCTTAAAAAGAAATAAAAAAAAAGAAAATAGATAAGCACTGCTGATGTCCTGAATGTCCTGTATTGAGCTATACCGTATAAATTTTATCCAGAAATGCAGCCTTTGGGTATCAACTGATGCAATTCTTGAGGAGGATAAGGAGCATTTTCTTTGTAAGTAATAAAAATAAATTAGCCAAATCTAATTTACTGAGTGGGGAAGGAGGTCTGTGGGTTAGAGCCCCTATTAGGTCTTCTTGCAGTACTGTGTACAGGCTGCATCCAGCCTTACAAACTATTACCATTTTCAAGGCTCAAGACATACAAAATGCGTATGACTAATATTTTAAAAACTTACTTTTTGCAGCTGTCCTGAGCAGCACTACTCCTTCAAGGCCTGAGGGTGAACGGAGTTTTTGTTTGCAGTTCCAGTTGATATATGCTGCAGCGGTTTGTCATGTGTAGGCATGTTATACCAGTTCCATAAGCACTCCAGGAAGGCCATGTAGAAATTTAAGCTTGTGTGAAAGTTTTTTTATTTAAAAAAAAATCAAGCAAGAAAAAAAATAAATAGTTCCTAGTGTGATGAGAGTAGTGATACCATGTGTAACAAAGGTATAGATTATAATCCAAACACTGGATTAATTTGACTTTTATTAACTCTACTAATTTCATTTTTTGTTAAACCTAGATATTTGTAGGTAGGACAGTAATCTTTTGTTTTGTAGATGGTGGAATGATACCCATAGAGGATGGTTTTGGTGATGATGTGCCGGTATCTAAAAATGGACCTCCTGATTTCAGCAATCTCTATGTGAGGACACATTTTCCAGAGACTTGGCTTTGGATCGACACTAAAACTAGGTATGAGCTTAGAAGCAAATGGAAACTGATTTACATTTCCCGTTGTTATTTTGTAGGTTTTAGTAGCATTCTGCACTAGTGCTGAAGAGCATCATTTTAAAATGTAATATTACTTATATTCTGCTACCACCTAGAGGCCACAAGTGAGATTGGAAACCCACGAAATGAGGCGTTATACAACTGCGCAAAGTAGGACGATGCCTGACTGAAGGCCTTGTAGTTTCAATAGAAACTAAATAAAAATCCTGGCGACAAAAGAAACTCTCATCCCTTTACAGCTGGGGAGATAACAGATAGGGAGACCCAGTCTTTTTCTCTACAGTACATGAGAAGATGGTGATTAGACCAGAAAGGGAAACCTGTTCCTGTCTGCACCTAATTCAGTAAGCAGTTCAAACTGTCAAATGATGGTGAAATCTGACCTGTGTTGTGCAGCACAAGTTTTGTGTTCTTTCACAGTTGAGACGTTCAGGAAGCAGCCTTCATCTGGGATTGTTTTAAAGGAAAAACAAAGTAAAAGTTGATTACATGTAATGCGATTAAGTGTAATTACCTTCAATTCATGTAATTTAAAATAGTTTAATTTTTTTTTAATCATTTTGATTCCATCACAAATTTTTTGAAATGATTAGGAAAAGAAGAGCAGTTAGCAGCTTTTCCTGCCAAGAGTTTGGACTTAATTTTTGATGCATTTTAAACATTTGTGTCCACTTACTGATGTCTGTAAATGGATGCTTTTGAAAGTCTCTACCCTTCTGCCATCAGATCTGACACGGACACCACAATGGAAGTCACTGTACCTGATACCATCACATCCTGGGTAGCCAGTGCTTTTGTGATGTCTGAAAACAGCGGGCTTGGAGTGACGACTGCTCCCGTGGAGGTACCATGGCACTAGACAATTCTCCTTTAAATGCTGGTAACACTATCGGTTATTACTGGATGCTCTATTTTAATTCTAACAGCAGCTATCTCCTTATACTAGTAAAGTGATTGAGAAGCCATGTGTATTCAAACTGTAAAGAAAACATCATCACTGAAGACATAGGTGATACTGTATCTGCCTCCCTTTCCTGGTCATGTAAATTTCTCAGGCGTGCAGATACTTGGATGCCTATTTGTGTTGGAGCAGTTGTTTTATTAGAGCACTCTCAGGATATGCTATTTTCATATGTAGAAGCAGGGATTGACTGCCTGAGGATAGTGTGTTTCCATGTTTTCCTGGCTCTGCCAAGAGGGCTTTCCATGAGTTGATAGTGCGTGCAGGGATGTTTGTACAGACTAGCTGGGAGGAGGTGGCTGGGATGGGAGAGGCATGTTGTCTGCTGGAAGGATCATGCCACTGTGCTGCTCTGCTAACACTTACCCAGGAGGGAGGATGGGAGAATTGCTTAAAGAGTAGATTCTGCTCTTGCTTTTATTTATCTGTCAAAACCAGTCTTGGACTAAACGCAGGTGTTACTTTTTGGATGACTTAGCTTGAGGAGCACAGTGGACACTGAGAGCCAGTGGTGGGATGAGATGCTTCTTGCTGCCAAGTTCCTGTCTTCTGATGCTATTGTGTTTCCAAGTGTTCAAGGTGTTTAGTGATTTAAGCTAAATTCAGTGCTCCTCAGCACTAACATCAGGTTAGATCTCTAACCTGAGATTCCCAACATACCATGTGCAGTTGTCCTAGGATCACTCTATATTTATGGAAACAGCTACTTAGAGTTATTTAGCCTGTTTAAAATAGGAATTACTTATGAAAATGTCATTTAGCTAGTATTTTACATATGTTGCATGATCATCTGAAGGTAGTTATCTCCTGCTATTCATTATGTAAAGACCTAGAGGAACTATATTCTTGAGACAGCTCCACTTCAGTGCCTAATGTTAGAGAGGTTGAAACTGTGCAGTACCGGGTCATAGATTACCAACTTCACGCCAGGACTAGTGCAGGCATTGCCTGGAGACAGGCATTTACCCATTTAAGTTCTCTTCCCCTCAAATTCTTGGGGAGAGGCAACTTTTGGGATCCAAACTGAGATCTAGGTCCAGATTTCATAGTTGGCTGCTACACCAGACACAGAACATATGCTTTGAACATCCTGATCGTAACTCCACCACAGAATTTGGAGCCCGACCTGGATTTTGTGGCTAAGGCTCCTTTGAGACTGGAATCATGATTCTCATTTCTTTCACTCGGCTTGGCAGAGATGGGAGAGAAAGAGGAATAGTTTTCTGATTCAAACAGTATGAAAATATATCCTTGGCATCTCATCCTCAAACTGGAGAAGACTGAAAGTAGAACAGATGTTGAGATTTTAAACTATAATCACCCACATGCACTGTTCAGTAATTCACCCTCATTGGGATGTTTAGATTGAGCTTGTAGTTCCATATGGCTGAAACATGTTAATCAGTACCATACAGAGAAGCAAACAAAAGAAATGCATGAAAACTGCAACGGGGAAATAAATTAAGTGACATCTGTGTACTTAATGTAATTTACCGCTTGGCATCTTGTTTTTATTAGACTTCCACTACACAGTGTGTCGATAATTTTACTCTATCATATTTTGTTGTAATATACAGGAATATTCCTGAGTGTAAAACTTTAGGATTGCCAGAGTGTTAGAGATAAGCAAAAAAAAAAAAAAAAAAAGACAAAGAAAATAGCTACGTAGGGAAAATCTCGACTAAGATGTAGCCAAAATTTTTCCATCAGAATTTCTCTTATGTCTAATATCTAAAGAAGTTTTTGACACTGAAAGCTTTAGCAAACAACTTTTCAAAGCTTTAAAAAGAAATCATTGGAATATTTACTAGCTAGAAGGAAAGCTGAGGGTTTCTGGATCTGAAACTCAAAATACTTGGAAGAATTCTTTTAATAAAAAACAAACCCATTTTTAGTTGACATTTCAATAATAAAGGATATTATGCTTCAGCCATTCATATTTTATAGTTGTTCATAAACAGTGAAATTCTGATACCATTGAGCTTGATGAGAGCTTACCACTGGCTTCTTAGAGCCAAGACTTAATCCAAAAATCTCTGTTCACAGATAAAAGTAACTGATTTCTGATATGTTCCTGTAGTTTTTCTTTTAATTAAGAAAAGATGTGTTTTTAGAAATATAACTGAAGAGCTTATACCAAAATTAGTCGTACAAAATAACACATGATTCTAAAGTGTCGGTGAATTACAGAATTTAGACGAGTTAGTAATTTTGTATTCCAGCATGTGTATTGACATGGAGATAGGGCAGCTGACAGATTCTTGATCATCCATTACTTTAGCAGACAAAACACTTCACAGTTAACCTTAATGAGGTCTCAGGACAGATCACAGCTTCCAGTTTTGCCAGATGGTAGACTCTTTGTCCTAGCAGCTGTCACCTGAACGGCACCCACAAAGGTTCAAATGACCAGAAGCATCTTTGTCTTCTGCTTCAGCTCTGCAGCAACACATTTTCTTAACTGTAGCATACAAGCAAACATGCTCTGTCATCTGAATTTAAAAGTGATCAGAAGACAAGTTGTATAGTAATTTTCTTTCTAGTATCTGACTGTAGGGGGTTCACTGCTGATTTTGTTTTGCAGCTAGAAGCTTTTCAACCTTTCTTCATTTTCCTGAACCTTCCATACTCTGTCATCAGAGGAGAGCAGTTCATTTTGGAAGTGAACATCTTTAATTATTTGAAAGAGGAAACTGAGGTAAAATAACTGTCTTTTTGTACTTGAATGTTACTAGACACTGCAGGGTTTTCATCACTGGTGGAGACCATGTCTTTCTTTTGTGAGATGGTATTTTCATCAGTGTGCACACCATAAAACTATTTCTCTATACACAAAAAGAGCAGCTCATGAAAGCAGTTTTTAAAAATTAATGCTTTGTATTGCAAATGTTGTGTATTTACAGGTTACTGTGATCCTGGATATGAATGATGCTTTTGAAATCATTCTAACATCCAATGAAATAAATGCAACAGAAAATCAACAGTCTGTATCTGTACCAAGTGAAGATGGGAAAACTGTTCAATTCCCAATCAAGCCGAAACAGCTGGGAGAGATTCCCATCAAAGTGACAGCAATATCATCTGCTGCTTCTGATGCTATCATCCAGAAAGTTTTAGTAAAGGTAAACAGTCTGCAGCTTGGCTTGTTCCTGAAATAAATTGTTCCCTAAAATAGACAACAGAGTGCAGCAAAAACGCTTCATTTGTCTACCTTTACTTATCTGCAGTTTACTTGTATGCCTCTTGCTCTTTAAGGTTGGTTTCAGGTCAGGTGGCTTTAAGTAGAAAACATTACTTTTTAAATAATTTCTCCTTTAAAATTCTTTAGATCCCCTTCCACGAATGAACACATAGACCAGTTCTACAGCAGAGTGTGCGTCAAATGCTTCTGAAAGCAAGGTGAAACTTACTTGTGCATTAGAGAACTCCTGGTACTACAGCTAGTTTAATAATCTGTGGAGAATGAACCAGATAACTGTGTTGTAGATAAGTGCAAACAATTTTTCCATACACCTGGCTTTAATTCAAAGCCTATTTTATATGAACGTTCTTTTATTTTGTTATTGATGAAAATTTAGTCCCCAGACGTTCTAATAAAGCAGAAACTGGTAAGACTTGCCTAACTTTAGACATCTGATTCATGTTAAACTCCATTTCAGTGGAAGGTGGTAGACATTTGTACATCTCATCCTTAAAATAAATGCTTAAGACCATAGAATTGAAGAATGATTGAGGTTGAAAGGGAGTAGACAACCTTCCTGCTCATGGCAGGATCAGCTACAGCAGGAATCTTAGAACTACACACAGTCAAGTTTTTAATGTCCCCAAGAAGAGGGCCTTCACAGCATCCCTGGGCAGCTTGTTGTTTCAACATCCTCACAGTTAAAAAAGTATCCTTTTATTTGTGTGCGTTGCCTTCTATTCTGCTACTGGGCACCACAGGGAAGAGCTCAGCTCCATCTTTTTTACACCCTTCCTTCAGGTATTTATACACATTGATGATATTCCCCTCAGCCTTCTCTTCTCCAGGCTGAACAGGGACAGCTCTCTCAGCCTCTCCTTAGACCACTTACAACCCCTAAGCTGCAGGGTTGTGAGCTGTTTTCAGGTGGAACTTTACCGCGCTTTCTGTTGAAGTTCAGTTGTTGTGCGAAGTGAATAAAAGCCTATTAAACTAGGAAAGAAACCCATTTATTTTCCCTGCGTCAAGGACAATTTTTCTCAAGGAAACATCGTAGAATCATAGACTGGTTTGGGTTGGAAAGGACCTGAAAGATCGTGTAGTTCCAACCCACCTGCCATGGGCAGAGACACCTTCCGCCAGACCAGGTTGCTCAAAGCCCTGTCCAACCTGACCTTGAACACTTCCAGAGATGGGGCAGCCACAACTTCTCCAGGAAACCTGTTCCAGTGCATCACCACCCTCACAGGGAAGAATTTTTTCCTATCAAATCTAAGCCTACCCTGTTTCAGTTTAAAGCCATTCCTCTTTGTCCTGTCACTACATGCCCTTGTAAAAAGTCCATCTCCAGATATCTTATCACCCCCCTTTAGATACTGGAACCTGCTCTGGGTTCTCCCCTGAGCCTTCTCTTCTCAGGCTGAAAAAGCCCAAATCTCTCAGCCTGTCTTCACAGGAGAGGTGCTCCATTCCTCTGATCATCTTTGTGACCCTCCTCTGGACTTGCTTGAGCAGGTCCACATACTTCTTATGCTGGGGACCCCAGACCTGAACGCAATACTCCAGGATTTTGCATGCATGAGGAAATGAAACCTTTCTGGTCATGTACCCAACTTCAGTTTTAAGTCCTCCTTTTGTATGACAGCCTGTAGAATTGCAAACAGCATGAAAGGTACCACCTCCAGCCTTGACGTGCTTGGCCATGGAGCCAAGCATGGAGCTCACTGGAATCAGAGATGCTGTCATTGATTTTGCAGGTGCATTTTTGTCATTCACACGTGGTCTCAAGAAGCAAATAGTGGAGGTAGGTCTTTATTTGGGCAGGCCAATAGCTTAGGTTCTGGATGTGTTAGTAAGCAGCACAAAATACCTGACATTGTTTTAGATCCCTCAGTGCGGTAAGCACGCAACTCCTATCCTAATACAATGATCTTGTCTTTATTTTAATAGGCTGAAGGATTGGAACAGACATATTCTCAGACAGTCCTTTTGGATTTGACTGGGAATAAGCCACGATCAGTATCAAAAACTTTGGATTTCACTTTTCCTTCTGATGTTGTAAGTGGCAGTGAAAGAGTGCAGGTCACTGCTGTTGGTAAGGATTACCTTATTCTGTTTCCATCTTTCTTATTTACTGGTCAGCTATATTTTTTAATAGTTTTTTGCCCACTGGGCTTTTGTTAAACCCAGTATCTAACGTGTGTGTTCATAATCCAGCTGCTGTCATCTTCTGCATTGCAGGCATAGGTGGTTTTTAAAGAACAGAGCAGTTGCTAGTAGTAACTAGAAGTAGTAAACTCTGTCAAGTATAGCAGGGAGGCTGGTGTGTAATAACCTGAGCTATCCTTGCAGGATTTTCTAGAGCTTCCAGGGATCCTTGCCAGATTTTGCCCAGAAAGGCTGTTGCTTTATAGGTTTTTAGGGAACTGCATTTATTTTTATTTAATTGATATATTAATAGGCTGAATCATTAATTAAAATAATTTAACATCATGCATTAGACTAAGAATAGGAAGACCTTATGGATGGAGTGTGTTATTCCTTTATTTACTTTACAATATTATGGTATTGCTATCCATTTTCAGAGTTACAGAGGGAGTCAGAGTTTAATAAGGAAGGTCCTGCAAAGCT
>JANHGB010015152.1:11954-43733 GCA_026283785.1 Coracopsis vasa | reverse complement strand
ATCATCCTCGTGGCCCTCCTCTGGACTTGTTCCAACAGTTCCATGTCCTTTTTATGCTGAGGACACCAGAACTGCACGCAATACTCCAAGTGAGGTCTCACGAGAGCAGAGGGGCAGGATCACCTCATTCGACCTGCTGGTCATGCTCTTTTTGATGCAGCCCAGGATACGGTTGGCTTTCTGGGCTGTGAGCACACACTGACCTTACAATCCTATGATTTTCAGACACAACAAGCTTCCTATCTTGTGAAATTTATTCTGTTACTCAGCAGTAATCTTTGCAAGTTCTCTCCATCTGAAGCAAAAAGATTTTGGTACATTTGTACAGATCTATAAATTACCTTCTTGCCATCATGTGGTTTAGTTAACCCTATTTATGTTTCCCACTATGCTGATTAGCATTCATTTAGGAAAAGCAAGAGAGAAATTTTGTAATTAAGTGTACAGAAATTTAACAAAAAAAAAAAAAAATTAGGAGTTTTGGTTTGCTCCCTAAATCATTTCCCTCCTTTTCCTGAAAAATAGGCAAATGGAAACACTAGCTTTTCCTGCAGTAACTTATAGAGAACTATACAGGTAACAAATCTACTTATGTAATGAAACCTATCATTTTCTCTACCAGTGCCAAGAAGAAATCAAAATGACTAAATAGTACTTGTGTTTTGTGGAAGTGCATTTAAGGGCTCATTAGCAGCTAAATGGTAACCTAAAATGAAGGTGGGTAATGCAGCATGTACCTTTCACAAGGAACTGTAGTAAGTTGTTGGAACAGCTAATAACCTCACTTTATTTTGGCCTCTTCATAGTTGATTTTAATAAAGCAGCATTTCAGGTAGTTGGCTGAAATATAATAGCAGTAATAGAATGGGACAAAAGGTAGGTCACAAGGAGGACGTCCCTGGTGATTCTTTACTTGCAGTGTTTTACATTGCCCGGTTAGGAGCTAAGACATATTCAGTTACTTAAAAATTAGTGCTAGATAATACCTACCCAAAAGCATTTTGAGCATAATTACCATTTAATGGCTTCTACCATCTATTAAAAATATTTCCAGGATATTGCTGTTCTTTATGAAACCAGTATTATTAGGAATTCAAATGGTGCATTTCTTAACTGGTAAAAGTATGAAGTATGTTCTGAAGCTATTCTCTTATATCTTTTAAAATAATGGACAGTTTATCTTCTGTTTACAATAAAATCTTGTATTATTTCTGAAAACCTGAACTATAGCTCTAAGATCCTTATTTTCTATAAGGTGGAGAATATAGTACCTCTCTCTTGTGTTTTTGCGCTTTATGTTGCTGCAAAGCCTGTCATTATTGGTTTCCAGTTCAGAGCCAACACCTGAAGAGAGAACCTGAGTCTCTGTGAGGTTATTTCTGTTCACAGTCCCCTTAAATCAGCTTTTCAGTAGTGTATTTGTAAGCAAAAAAATGTATTTAAAGATATAGTTAATGAATTTATATTTAAGTGCCTAAATTTCTTAATTTGTGCACTGATAATGCAATATTTTTGGAGAAAATGAGCCTATGTTCACAAATCTGCCAGTTTCTTTGGCAATAACTATATGTATTGGAAAGCCTTTCCTTTTCTGAATTCAAGAAGTTTTCATTGAGCTGAAATAAATGCTATATGTATAATTACTAGATAAAACAAGGATATCCAGGTTATTGTCCACAAACTCCTGTGTGGCAGTGGGCTACTTTTAAGGAATTCAGAGAAGCAAATAAGAAAAATCATCTTAGATATGCCTACGTTAATCCATATGGGAAATAAATAATCTATAAATGAAAAAACCATCTGGGGGGAGGGAAGCTAGGGCACATTTAAAATAATAAAAAAGATCTTTAAAAGCACTGCATTTATCTGATGTATTGTGCAATTTGTTCCTTCTGTCCCAGAGAATTCTAAACTTCTAGGGGTCTGCTTGAGATCCCAAAAGAGCAGAATAATTCCCCTATACCATGCCAAATTTCTACCTTTTTTTTTTTCTTCTTTATTTAGGAACACTTTCTCTCAGACTTATTAAGGGAATGCTTGAATGCTGACAATGATGATTTACTGCATTTTGCTAACAGAAACAATAGCCGTGTAAAGTGATATGAACTCCATGAGCTTTCACTGTTTGTTTATTTATTGAAAGGTAGTTGTTTGAATACTTTAGAGATTTGTAGCCTGGCAAAGCACTCCATAACTATTTTTCCAGTTGTTTTATTCATGGTTGCATTAGTTATATCTGAGGTTACCAAGTATTTTCTTTCCTGTTCCACCACAATGTCAAAGTGGGTTTTGTGGTGTATGGTTTCTTTTTTCAATAGTGCCTGCCTTCTTTAGCGGGAACTTCTATCTTCCATTTATTTGGCCTGGAGACAGACTGCTTGGCTGAAAATCATTTTATATGATAGTGCAGGAGTCTTATGTGCATAAAAGTAATATGTACTTTATCAAATTTCCCAATTAAGCTGTTTCTAGTTTTTGTATTCCTAGCTGGTTTACTCCTTATTTCAGCATGGTTATTAAAATAATTTTTGTCTATTTACTACCAGTTTACATCATCATTAAGTTATTACATGGTTGTTGAATGTGAAGAATATTCCCCTTTTCACAGGATAAATGAAATAGCCAAAGGATTCAGGTAACTCAATAACTCAGAAGGATCTTCTGAAAAAAGTAGAGTTGTTACTGTATAAAAATTCATGGAAAAGTTTTCAGTTCCTACTGAACATCCTTGTTTCATTTCTTGCTTTTCTCTCATACCTAGCAAGAACCTCTTCATCATCATAGCCAAAGAATGACATTTTTCCAAATACTTTGTATAACCGAGCAGAAATTACTTTTGCTTTATTATTTCATAGAGGGCTTGTCCTTTATTGTAAAGCATTTTAATGCTGCTTTTTCTTCCTCAAAATGCTGTTGCATGGCTCACTGATGCCAGCCAAACTGTGCATGTAGACTAGGTTTCATCAAGTGCAGTGCCTGAATGCATTTCCAAGATTCCTTTTGTGCTTTGACTTTGAGTACTCACCAGATTTGTACTGTTGTTGCTGAATGTTTTTTTAGGTAGCTTTTAATAATTTGTAATTTCAACATTCTCAATGGGTAGTGTGTTTTAATATAGGTGTGCCTGGTATATAGCATATTAATTATTTTTTTTTCCTCTTTATAGTTTTATTGCATTCAGTGCGCTACCGTGTGTTTAAGGACACTTAAGAACTGCAGGATGCTAACTTCATGGCATCCCCATGAAAAAAAATTTCATGGGGAAATTTTTAAATATTTTTTTTACTTTGCATTGCACATGTACTTAATTATTTTCCTATGCCTTAAAAAAAAAAATCTCATCTGGCGTTTATTTCACACTTCATGCTTAATTAGACAATCCACAATCCTGTTGAAAATAATTTTAATTCGTGGTTCACTTTGACTGTCTTCAGATACTGTTTACCCAGTGACAGTAACTGAGGCATATAAAATTTATTTATGAATATACTAAATCTTGTAATAATTTTTCTCTATTAAGTATTCTTTTATCGCAATTTATGTGATCAGCTGTGGTCTGGTTTAATACTTATTCAGCAAATAATAGCAGTAGGGTTGAACAGCTTTCAGACATTTATTGTTTGGATACTTATTTTGAATGTTTATAATGTGTTGTAGCTTGCTTACATACGATAGTTTTGTGCCATAAATGAAAGTTTTTTGAACAGAGGGACAAGAGTGAATAGCTAACATAGTGTGCTTATTTTCTACTCTTGCTTCAAATACGCTTTACAAATTCTAAAATGAGTATTCACACTGTCTAACTTCAGGCATTTAACTCTAATACATGTGTGTTAAGAACTGCTCTTTATATAGTCAGATAAGATGGGGAAGCAGAAGTGTTCATAACTGTATTCTGGGCTTTTTATTGGAATTATTAAACATGCTTAAGCACAGGAAAGAAGAAAATGTAGGTCTTGTACATTGACCATGGAGAGAAATGTGGAGTAAACTACCAAACCATTAACACTGTTAGTGAATTCAACAAGCTGCTTAAGGATTAACTCTTTCAAAGCTTTTTTATCCCCAACTGCCAATTAGAGATGTGTATTTCTCTGTTCCTAGCAGCCATCTTCCGTATTTTAACAGCGATTACTATTATTACCTAGTAGTCAATGTGTAACTTTTTCATATAGACAGCATCCTGCTTTCTGAACCATCGATGGTCTTTCAATGAAAATCTCTGTTAAGGTCAATACCATGTTATTTGTCACCTGCATAACACATGCTGTGCAATGCACTTTATTCAAAAAGTAGAAATGGCATAAAATGATTCTCCTTTCTTCAACAGCAAAAAAACCCAAACCCACATTATACATGCATGGAGAATCATGGCTTTGGCCATGCTTAAGGTTCCTGTAATATTTTCTGCATTCAATTTCCCAGTTAAAAAATTTGAGAGAGAAGGTCCTGGTAGCTCTGTGAACTGTTTAGTCAGTCACTTTTTAAATAAACAGTGAAGGAGAATGTCTCTTATTATAGTTTCCTAGGTGTTCTTTTTAAATTATCCATAACACAAGAGTTATAACTTTCTTTTAGGTGCAGTTGTGTTAAGTAGTGACCTTTAAAAGTTCTCACCATTTTAGATACTGCTTCTAATTATGTAGGTGAAAAAAACCCCAACAAACCCAAGGTAAAAGTGTCTGGCTAAAAATACACATAATAATATTACAAATAACATGAAACGTAACTTTGGCCATTTTCAAAGCTTTTAACCTGTGGAACCAGAAGCTGTACATGGCATTAATATTTATCAACTCCAGACATTGCCAGAATTGTTGAGGAAAATGAAGGAAATAGTGAGCTGATATTCCCGGCACTCAAAATTTAGGAGAACTTGGATGGACTATGTTGCTTCTAAAAGGTTTCAGATCTTTAACTTTGTTAGAGAAGACCAGTAAAGAATAAATTATTCCCATTTTTTCTTTTTTATATTACGTATTGATACGGCATTATCTGAAATGTAATAGGCTAGAGAGGGATACTCTGTTAAGAGATAGTCTTGATTATGGTAAGAAGAACATTTCAGCTTATTCTATTAGTTGGTGGTAAATGACTTCTTTGAGTAGCTAATATTCATATTTTTCTGTTGGTAAGCTGCCAACTGTTCCACCAGGTTGCTCCAGGAAAAAAAACTGAGAAAGATGGCTCAGTGAATATTAGTGAAGTACGAGTGATGATCTTTATTTAACAAATAAAGTTGTCTGGGTTTCATTTTTAAAATATCCATGTTTGTGCATTCTGCTTTTGATGATATGGTAACAAAGGAAATATGCAAAACTAAGTTTTGGTGAAGGACGACTGTGAATCAGAATTCGTAGGCAAAAGATTTTTGAAAAAAATCTGCTTTATATTTGATAATCTGAAGGTGTTTGTGGCTTTTTCAAATTGAAGTTACAAAAACACAATTAGAAATAAACTATAGAAACAATATTACCATATATTAGATTGGCATGGCTACCCACAAAAGGAAGTACTTCTAGGAAGTAGTTGTGGGTAGGATGAACTTGACATTACTGATAGGAGAGGAAGTAAGCAGTAAGAAGCATTTGTATGAAAAGATTCATGGACAGAATGTTTTTAAGGATATTCTTGTGTTGAATATTGTGTCTAGGATACGGTAACCTGGTTTTGGAAAATCATCCAGAGCTGAAAGTTAAGAAATTGAGTAGGAGGGAGGTTAGAAGAGCCACATGAAGCTCTTTGCCTTACAAATCAGACTGTGTGACCTAATTGGATGGACAACCAAGTTATCTATTTGTAAAAGCAGATTTATGTCTGATAACGCTCCTAGTGAAGTAAGCAATAAGGCTCCATTGGGTTAAATTTAATAGGGAAAGTTTGGTCATATACTTGATCCTCGGGTTTCATTTGCAAAGTGTGATTGACTTCTATCTTGATATGGCTTCTCTGAACTTTCACAATGAAATTATTGCCTGTCCTGAGGAAGCTGGGAAAGAAACAGTCTTAAGTCAAGGTCCTAACTGGGTGCTATAAATGTAGTTCTCTCCTGCTTAGTGGAAAAGTGCTCTAACTGTCTGTAAATCCCCATGACCTAAGAAAGACAATACACTATTTTTAATGCTGTAACTGATGCCTAGGATAGTATGTAGTTGCTGTTTGTTGTTAATGTCTGTTTCCCCTTCCTTTTTGCTCCCTCTCTGTAAACTCTGAACATTCTACTTTTATCCACATTTTATGCACATTTTTCCTTACCCTGTTGTAATAAACAACATAGGTGGGATGTCCTATATCCTTTTGTATGGTACACTTTGAAGGTATGAGGATGAAAATTCTTTTGGAGAACATTGTTTTCAAGGTTTACAACACAATGTGAAATCAGCAACACAGCTCTGACGTTCCTGAAGTGCGTATGTGCAGAGTATTTGGATCTTGTTACTCCTTCTTATGATATTGTCAGTCAATAATAAGATATGAACAGATACTGATGCACTTTTTCTCTTGGAGAATATGCCACTGTCCAGGTGGTCAAAGTGCTACTTGCTTTAACTAAAAAATCAGAAGATTGGAAGCATGGAACATGTGACCTCAAATCAAATCAAAATCGTGAATGATGTAATAAGGTATACAATTCTTATTTCAAACTGCAAGCTGAATTTAGGCTAGGAATGAATGGCACAACAGCTGTTAACATGAATAGGATTTTTTTTTTCCTTTTATGGGCTGGAATTTAGATCTCAGGATCACACACACTGCTATTTCTTGATTGGAACTAGTTTTCAGTCTCTAGTTATTCACCAGTAATGATTTCTACTAATGAAAATTCTCAAACCGTCCTTTACAAGTTTTTAGTGAAACTTCTTTTTTGGCATTGGGTTTTGAGAACCATATGCTAAACTGGCTGTAAATTAGCTCTAGAGTAAAGAACAAAATCTTACACTGGAATGTGACCCTGCAATAATTAATAAGGTGCCCCAGAGGATTCCATCTTTCCTCTTCAGGCAAATTAGCAGTCCTTGTGATTCCTTGTAGATTCCAGTGCTGTTTTTCATGCAGACGACTTTGCAATTTGCGTTCGTGGGCCATCTGTCACAAACCTTCCAGTTGAAGTACAACGTAATTTGAACCTTGTGCAAATGATTGCCTAAAAAAGATTTAGCATAGATTTAACAAGCTGCTCCCATTTGATATTAACTTTGAATTCTGGACTGGTTTTTGCAAAAATATGCCATTTGAGCATAACCATTTGAAGTTTTTTTTGTAAATTTGGTAGTGGTGGGGAGTTTGCTTGGTTTGGGGTTGTTTGATTTGTTTTGTGGCTTGTTTCCTAGACAGTATTTTTTAGCTTTTTATGTATTTGCTTGGTTGCTTTATCACTTGCTATTGAATAAAACAATATTATTTCCTTACATTAGTAAGCGATTGTGTTCTTGTGAAAGACAGGTTGCCTGTTTTTATTGCTACAGATTCATTCCCGTGATCACGTGTGTAGCGTAACTCTCCATCAGTTTTAATTAAAATATGATCAATGTGCCATATTTCTGTTTGACTTATTTTGCTCTCTACTTTTGGAATTTCCTTGGGGACTTATACATAGACTAAACTGGTTGTGCTGAAATGAAGATTCTACCTGTGTTAGTTTACATTCAGACATAGATTCATTTATAGAAACATGCTTACTTGTAAGTCTTGTGTTTTACATATCATCATCCTAAAGACACTGATACATTTAAACATTCAAAATGAAAATTTTCTGAGGTATGATCCTAATTATAATTTGTTTAAATAGTAACTTACTAGTATTCAGTGATCTACATTTTACTTTCTTTTTTCTAAAGACCTAGGTATACTGAAATGGACATAAAACATTTACACACTGGATATACTTTTTTTCTTTTCACTGCTTATTTTAGGTCCTAAATTTAGAGGTTGTCATTTAAATGAATTCATGAAGGTCTCCTCAGGGTTTTTGTCTTGTTTAAATAAATTGAATTGAATTGATTTAGTGTTCCTATTACAATTTGTTAAACTTACTCAGGCTGTTGGGGGACATAATGTCACTGGGCTTTTTATGGATTACAAAGGGGAAAGAAAGGGAACTGCTCAGCAGGTTGTTTTGACATTAATTTATCAGTTATATAACATGCACAAAATGCTTCCTTCATAGCAAAATTTCTGATGCTATTTAACTGCATATCATTTTTATACTATTTCAAAAAACAAAACAAGTAATGAATATAAATTTTTATGTTTCCTTACATAGCTCTTACTTTAAAAATCAAGAGGCTCCATTGAGTAATAGTAATAAACATCCTTATTATAATAAACATCCTAATTATAGGACAGTAACTGTTCTTGGAATACTAGGTTCCCTTTTGGAACCCACAATTTG
Source organism: Coracopsis vasa (assembly GCA_026283785.1). Lineage (NCBI taxonomy): Eukaryota > Metazoa > Chordata > Aves > Psittaciformes > Psittacidae > Coracopsis > Coracopsis vasa. Next base: position 35,341 of record JANHGB010015152.1, on the reverse strand, counting down.
AGGAAGATGCTAAAATATTGGAAAGCTTCAGAGAAAACTGATAAGACTGGAAAGGAAGGGCTTTGGAATTAGTTCAAGGAAATACTCCTGTCTGTGTGATGCAGAACAAACTATCTGATTCAATAACCCTTTCTCTGCTAAATAACTATGAACTTTGGATTATTTTTATGATGAAATGTTATTGAGCTATTTTTCTAGAAAATTACTAAAGAATGAGACATTATTTGAGATCTGATATAGGCATATTTAATCCATTAATTTTGAAAATTGCTGATTATTAGTTTTTGGTAATTTGTGGCTTAGTTTGAATCAAAGAATCATAGAATAGTTAGGGTTGGAGAGGACCTTAAGATCATCTAGTTCCAACTCCCGTGCCATGGGCAGGGACGCCTCACACTAAACCATGTCACCCAAGGCTCTGTCCAACCTCGCCTTGAACACTGCCGGGGATGGAGCATTCACAACTTCCTTGGGCAACCCATTCCAGTGCCTCACCACCCTTACAGTAAAGGACTTCTTCCTTATATCTAACCTAACTAGGATTTCTTTTAAAATAGAAGCTAAAAGTATACAGGAACAGCTATCTTGTATCACAGTCCTTTCTAAGAAAATCTCTGTCAGGTCTGGGATTGTAATTAGGGTTTTGGCTTTTTCCTCCAGGGCCTGAGATCTGGATAAGTGGGACCCATTTTATTTTTCTGTTGTGTGCAGCAAGCGTGTGCCTAAGGAGTTAATGATTGCTGTGGCTGGTTTATAGGTAGTGTGTAATCAGCTGTTCTGCCCTAAGCTAGTGGTTGGCCCTACTAGCTGACTTTGCTGCTGCAAGGCTGACTGTAATATAGTTCATTTGTAAAGAGGTTCCTAAAGTTATATTCAAACAAAACTTTCTGTTACCAGCTCTGTAGCCGTACACAACCTGATACTGCAGGTCTTGCTGCTGTTGTTTTCTATTTTGCTACTAGCCTGTTCGCCTCTGGAGGGGGAAACAGATGCCTAGAATCAATTGGAGACCATGGCACAGCTAAGGTTGAAAGTTCACTGTAGCCAATGCTGGAAAAGTAAACATTAACTTAGGGAAGACCTGAGGAGGCAGCCAATGTGCTCAGAAAAGCCCAGTTTTCTTTCAAAACCAATCTGGCTCTAGGCTTGCAAAGGACAGAGATGAATCTGACCTGTCTTCGTGAACTGGATTCAACATAAGGTGTGTTTTGCCTACACCCACTTGTAAGCTTGAGGGCTAGCATGTGTAATGCTCTGAGACAGCTATAGAGCTGAGACACCTCATCTTCCAAAGCACATAAGGAAATTAACATTAATATTGAAGCTGTTAGTCTTTCCTTTGATGGCAGAACTACAATTCTACTGTTGTCTATTCTTGTGTGAAATTGAAAAATAGGTAACATTGAAACCAGCCTGTTTTAATCATTAAACTATTATCCTTGTTGCAGATCAGCTGCTCCTGCAGTGTGGTAGATTGTAATTTCTTTCCTGAAGAAATCAGCACCCATTAGGAAATGGCCAAAGTCGAAAGGTTTGCTTTTCATGTCCCAAGTCTGGAGGAGCTTGCGGGGGGTAAGTCATGCAGAGTGTAACTTTTAACAAACATTTAATGTACTCTTCAAACTTATCTTAAAGCTCTTTTCAAAATCTATCCACAGCAAGTACATGCAGAATGTTCCTGCTCTTACATACTGAGATGTAAAAAGCACTATGTTTGTATATGCTATTATTTCCTTAAAGCAAACATTAACTCCTCCCCAAGACCCAAATGATATTCACGCACACGAACAGCCTTTCAAACCCTTTAAAACTGTCTCTGTATTTGCAGATTTGGGTAAGTGTAACAGTTACAGACTGAACTTATTTACACATATGCGATCATCTGCCCTTCTCTACTGTCCTGTATTTCTTTTTCAGAACTACCCAAACACAGCTGACAAGAGGCAGTATAGCACAGCAGGTCCTCTTGCTTGAACCTAGTTGACTCCTCTCTTGTAGATTGCCTTAGAACTGTGCTGCAGGAAACATTTTGTTCAGTTTTTCTTTCCAAAACCACCTCAAAATGTGCTCAGAAGAACAGAATGGTTGAGGTTGGAAGGGATCTCTGGAGGTGACTTGGTCCAACCCACCTGCCCGTGAACTTCTTTCCTTGCCCTAGTAGAAAGGCATTGTTCCTCTGGAAGTCTGTCTCCTGCAGTAGATGTACAAAAGGATTTGTTTCTTTCAGGACTGGTCCTCAAGTTCAGTGTGTCACTCTCCCAACTCAGTGTCAGTTTGACATTTCCATGCTTTGAGGAGGTGTGGTCCCAGCAGTACCCTGGGTGGTTCTCAGTGCTTTTCTCACCCAGCAGCAATCAGGCTGAGCAAATAGGCCAGGGTTGCTATAGACCTGTGGGGTCTGCAGAGAACATCAGGTACTTGCAGTAGAACAGCTTAAAACAGTAGTAGGAAAAAATGAGTCACAAAGTAGAATTTTCTTTTTTTTCCCTGAGTTTGTCCTGAGGACCTCCTGTAAGCTGTGAATTTTGTTGCTGTCTGGCTCTTGAGGAGCACTTGAGGAGTGAGTGCCCTTTTATTGTCCTTTTCCATTTGCCAGAAGGTAGCGAGGTGTATTTGAGAGACCTGCCAAGTACCTTCTACTGACCCTTGCGGTCAACAACTTGGTAAATCTGCTCCCAAGAAGTAAAGTATGGCTGAAATCCTGATTAGAGAAAGCAAAATCACAGGAGAGTCCTGAGTAAATAAGGAACTGCCTGATTTGAGACAACAGACTGGATTTTCTGTTCCTTAGTTCGAGACATCTGTCAAAGCAGACCCCCAGGCATGAAAGAGCTCGGTCCTTTTGACATGATATTTGAAGCACTGGATGTGAAGGCATTCCCACACTCAATTAAGGTTTGGAAGTTGTTTCCAAAGAGTGCACTTGTCTAAGTCAGAATCCTCCCTGTTGATTGAGTGACTTTGCAGGTTCTGAGCCTAAAAGCATTGATATGAAGCAAACCCAGAAGTTCAGATTTGAAGCTGTTCATTATCATCAGCACCATTCATTATCTGTCTTGTCCAGACAGTGGCACTTGCCAGAAAAATCTCCACATGAATGTGAATGTGACAGACCTGTGACAGCAGAAGTTTCCAGACAGCAGAGACAGCTTGAGATTATAATCAAGCTATTGCAAACAGTCTAGTTAGTATATTTAAGGAACTGATTGTCACTTCAGCTAAAACTTACTGTCTCCTTTGCTCTTGCATGACATTTGACTGTGGCTACAATTGTTTGCTCCTGTGAAGCAAAACCACTGTTGAATGTGGTTTAAATTTACCCATGTTACTTCACATTGTGTTGTTCCTAGTGCTACTACTAGTAGTCAGTTATTGTATTTCAATTAAAAGGTCTTTAAAATTCTTAAAATTAATTAGTGTGGTAGCTACACAATTATCTCTACAAGCTTTTGCTCTTCTCTGAAGCTTTGATTCAGGCAACAAGTGCCTACAGACAGTAACACTTAATGGAGTTACTTAGGGTCAGTATAAGTCCTTTAGTGTATCTTGCTGAAAGAATCCCTAAACAAATGCGTTTCTTATTGTTAGCAACTTGTCAAACCTTGGTAATTTTTCATTGACAATAACTTTGCCATTATTCTTTATTATAGTTTTGCAGAAAGGGCTCAAAGAAAACTTTGCTGATGCTCAAGTGTCTGTTGTAGACTGTCCTGATCTGACTCAGGAACCCTTCAACTTTCCTGCCAAAGGTAACCACGCATTCTTGTCTTCCACAAAGACTTCTCTGGTTCTTTCTACCTGATCCTATTTGGTTTTGATCTTCTGAAAGTGTTGGGAGAGCTTAAATTGTTTTTTCAGGTAAAGAATATGCATGAGAGGAGAGCTACATTTTATTTCTGGATTTGATTCCTAGTTGATGTGTGAACAAGGACAAGTCATTACCAAGTACTTGTCGTAATTTTCTTAACCTATGATTGCAATACTCACTGATTTCATAAGCTTTATTTAGTGTACTGAAAAGGTTTTGAAATTAAGTTGTTATCCTCCTGATGGAGAAATTCTTTAGGTCCATGCCAATCACTGTCTGAATCTAAGGAATTACACTTCCATTCATTTTTAAATTCCTGTCATTCATGTATGCCAATGAAGTAAAATCATCTTATTCTGAGTGGCATTCATCTTCTCTGACATCAGCTGCCTGGAAGACAGACATGTCAGCTGTGCTACTCATCTGAGTTCTCTCTGTCATCAGTATATTGAAAGAAACACCTCCAGAAGGTGATTCATCACTTCTTAAAATACATGTCCAAATAAGTGGGATGAATTGTCCCAAGAGTTGGGCATCCATCTTTGCTGGAATTTTGCAAGTGGGGTGTCACTGGGGGTATCCATTGTATGGTGAGGGCATCTTAATGGGGAACTGGTGAATGGCAGTTGTTGCCCACTGTAATAATGTTTTTGTGCTTAACAGAACGTTAATTTAATAACAGGTATTAAATTGAATCCTACTGTGAAGCATTTTATGACTTAATGTCATAGAATCCTAGAATCCTAGAATAGTTAGGGTTGGAAAGGACCTTAAGATCGTCAAGTTCCAACCCCCCTGCAGGCACCTCACACTAAACCATGTCACCCAAGGCTCTGTCCAACCCGGTCTTAGTGAGCACTTTATGTAAGCATGCTATGGAAATAGTGTTCTCAAAAGGTTTTAGAAGCTTGAGGAAGCAGTTCTTTGGTGGGTTAGACTGCATGCTCATTTAAGATTATTAGGGAAAGTATTTTGCCAAGCTAACTGGCTGTATCTTTCCAGGAATCTGCGGAAAACCTAGGATAGCAGATGTGGGAGGTGTTCCTTACCTCATACCTGTTGCACAGAAAGAAAAAGTGAGTTTTTCCTGTGGCTGTGAGGTTTAATACATTTGTCAAAAGAAAAGCAATATTTTGTTGAAATATAAACAAAACTAAGGACTAATGAATACGATAAGACTTACTTTCAGTGGTTTATGAGATTGATTCTGATGTGTGTTAAATAGACTCTGTCACGAAATCTTACACATCATAGCAAAAATAGCAAAAATGGTTGGTGGTTCATCTTCTCCTGCCCTCAAATACAAAATAGGTTTGGAAACATACCACCTGTGATAGCAGCCATGGAAGAAACTACTAAACAAGAGGCTTGTCTGCATGTTTGTATGTGATTTGCTGCATGGCTGTGATCTCAAGTCACAGCCAAGATTCCCTTTAAAAACTGGCTGTGTTTGCATTTTCAGGCCAACACTGGATTTGCATTACTGTCCTTTTCTAAGAATATCATACCTCCTTTCTGAGACCTCGCTCCATCTGTCTCTGTATGATATTCCCTTCATTTGACTTATTTTACACAAATACAAATTCCAATGAAAACAGTAATTCAGGTTTGGGGTGAAATGGCAGGGGAACATACAGGCAGACTCCATCTTTCCAGAAAACAAATGGACGTGTACCTGATTTGTTACTACCAAATGTTGTGTTGTTCAGAAACTGTGTTCAACCTAATTATCCAAAATACTAATGAGGATCTTGTGAATTAAATGCATCCAGAGGTTACAGTGAACAGAATGACAATTCCTAATCAGAACACTGCACGAAAATCAAAGGAGTGTTTCTCTTTTGCAGGTTTATGATCTAAATAAAGTTGCAAAGGACATAGAGCTGCCTGGAGCTTTCATTCTTGGAGCTGGAGCTGTTTCATTTAAGATTCTTGGAGTAAATGCTGAGGTCAGTAAATGAGTGTGATGGTTCTCAATGAGTTCATGGAAGTATCATAATAGTAAAATACCATGATGGGTATTTCCCATTTACAACAAAACATTTAATAAACACCATTCATGCCAAAAGCACATAAAACACATTAGCAGGAATTCAGATGAAGGCCACTCAATGAGGTGCACATTATTGAGATAATAAAGCTTATTTTTTAACTTGTAATTCCCCGGGAAGCATGAGATTGCTATGAAGAGTGCAAGAAATGTGATTTTTTTGAAACTGATTGACAAAGACCTGACCAGAGGATTTAAAGACAAGATTTAGAAATGCTTTGTCAAAGTTGCTGGTAAATGCCTGTGAAATACTCCCTGGTTTTTGCCCTCTTGAATGGCTTTGTTCTACCTTGTAAATTTTGAAGATGCCACAAACAAAACAGTCACCTGCAGGAGAGGTGGGAGACAAAAACTCCTGCTGTCAGAGTCTTTCCAAACGTAAACCTCTGGTCTTGCCGTCTCCTTGTGATGCATTTATTGATGGATGGGATAGTCCCTCTCAGCGTTAAATTTGGGCCATTTAATAGTGGTTGTTACTGTACACTGAGAAAGTACTACATAAAATTCCAGTACTTGCATGCAGGCCTCACATCTCAATCATTAGACTTTTTCCTTTCTTTACCAGTACCATTAATCTTCACATAACATTAAATTTAGCTGTCCAGAAAAGGTAAGACTGTTTTCTGGAGTTTTCAATTATATTACAATATTAGTGCAGTTTTCTTACTAGAACAGACCTCCTCCTGAGAGACAGACCTAGGTGACAAAGGATATTATTTCTTGGGATCATGGTCCAAAGCTTAAATTGTATTTATGTGAGTTCTATTCATTTGACTGACTCTTTACATGTTCTTATTGACTTACACTTACATGGTCTTTTTTTTTTTTTTCAGCTTATCCCTATTGTTCAAACTAAGAGTGAAAAAAAACCTGCTGTAAATGGGAGCTATGTTGCACAGATAAATCCTGCAGATAAAGGGTGCCTGCTTGAGAAGTACAGCAGTAAATACACTGACTGTGAGTTTGGGCTCTTGGCCAACCTTTATGCCAGTGAAGGCCAACCTGGTAAGGTGTGTACTTGGATCAAAGGTGACTTTGCTTGTGGACATTTGTGGCTGAAGGGAAACTTACAATTCAGTGTTCTCCTATTGATTGTCTGTGATAATAATAAAGTAGTAATCTCATTAAATAAATATCCAAATATAAGGAACTGATGTCAGTGAACAAGGGGAAGAATTGGTGGAGACAGAGAGGTGTTTGGATTTTTTTATAAGTATTGGTTTACTAAAACTCTTCCATCATAAATAATCCATCCAAAGTAGCAGTGATTTAAGGTAATGGTTGTGCAATGCACTTGTGTAAATCATCTCTGGGCACTTGTCTAGTTTTTTGGAAAAGTGCTTCCCCCAACACAGCTAGTGCAAAGAGGTGTGGGCAGAGAGTCAAAAACCTGAGAGCTGCAGTGGCAACTGAGCAGTGTTCCCTTTTCCCAAGAGGTTTTTTAGCACTCTTGGGAACAGAGTGGAAGGCAGGTGGTGAACAGGAAGGGGTTGCTTGTATCATTGACTCCTGTAAGTGACTTGCTGCCCAGCACCCTAGCACAGGCAAAGCTAGCATTGAACAGTCCAGGAAGGAGAGTTGGTCAGGTGCTGGAAGGATGCAAGTAGAGCAGCAGGGAAACTCACATCCTAAAAAAGTCCTCTTGGTTTATAAGCTTGGAAGAACTTCAGAGCAGCTTTCACAGACCTTTGCAGACTGTTGCAGCATGAAACAGCAGTGACAAATTAACTTTATTTTCCAGGTCATTGAAGTGAAAGCCAATGGAAGAACTGGGGAACTGAACTTTGTGTCTTGTCTGAGACAAATTTTAGAGAAACAGTATGGAGAAAAGCCAGTTGGGATGGGTGGTACATTTATCATTCAGAAGGGGAAAGCCAAGATTCACATTATGGTACGTTGTTCTCAATTCAGATAACTTTCTTTATCCATCAGAAAACAGATGTGTAAGTCAGGGTATAACATCTTAGTGCCTTGACTTTGTTTTCTATTTTTAAATGGATACATAAACTGTTAGGGTAAGCAGTACATTAAAGTAAGGAGTTGATGTTGCAAAACTATTACTCAGCCTTAATACCATCATCTTTGCTTTTGAAATCTGTGGGCACTTAAAGAACTGCAGAACTACTGTAAAATGAGCTGAAATGAAATACATGAAATTGTACTTATAAGAAGCAATAGACTTTTATTTACCAAGTGACCAAGCTTCTAAAACGTACCAGAAGGAGAATCCTCACTCCAGTAGTTCTCCCATTGCCTGTGCAATGAAAGAAGCAATATTCTGGTCACTTCTATTTCTAGCAGAAACACAGTAACAGCCACTGCTGAGCTGCTTTTAGTCAAGAATCAGGGACTATAGCAATAGGACAAGGGGTAATGGGTTTAAACTTAAACAGGGGGAGTTCAGGTTAGATATAAAGAAGAAGTTCTTTACTGTGCGGGTGGTGAGGCACTGGAATGGGTTGCCCAAAGAAGTGATAAATGCTCCATCCCTGGCAGTGTTCAAGGCCAGGCTGGACAGAGCCTTGGGTGACATGGTTTAGCGTGAGGTATCCCTGCCTATGCCAGCGGAGTTGGAACTAGATGATCTTAAGGTCCTTTCCAACCCAAACCATTCTATGATTATATAAGAACAAATGCAAGCAGAATTGTGGAGAGGGGAAAAGTGAGGGAAAGTTGTTAGAGAAAAGGTATCTTGATACAAGTGTCTTCCTTTCACTTACAAAGCTTTTATTTTGCTTCTATTTAGCCTCCAGAATTTTCTGCCTGTCCTCTGAATACCGATGAAGATGTGAACAACTGGCTCAAATTCTTTGAAATGAAGGCTCCACTGATTTGTCAGCCAGTAATAGTTTCCAGAGATCCAGTGAGTCTTTCTCATTTCTGAGTGTAAACTGAGACTTGTAATGAATTTTGTCTTGGATGTGATTTTCCTTTTAAGAACAGGAGTGTGTATATATTGTATACACATTGTATAAACACATTGTATATATTATAAATACCACCTCTCCTAGAGGTGGTGTAATGAAATAGAAGCTTATCATTTCTATCACTGGACAGAGCCATGAAAATGGACTACACGGCTGGAGCACTTCTATGAAGACAGGCTCAGAGATCTGGGGCTGTTCAGCCTGGAGAAGAAAAGGCTGAGGGGAGACCTTAGAGCAGCTTCCAATACCTAAAATGAACCTACAAGAAAGCTGGAGAGCAGTATTTTACAAGGGCAGGGGGGATAGGACAAAGGGGAATGGCTTTAAATTGTCAGAGGGTAGATTTAGATTAGACATTAGGAAGAAATTCTTCCCTATGAGGGTGGTGAGACATTGGCACAGGGTGCCCAGAGAAGCTGTAGCTGCCCCATCCCTGGCAGTGTTCAAGGCCAGGTTGGACAGGGCTTGGAGCAACCTGCTCTAGTGGAAGGTGTCAGCTGCTCATGGCAGGGGGTTGCAACTGAAGGAGTTTTAAGGTGCCTTCCAACCCAAACCATTCTGTGATGAAAAAAGTCAATTTCAGCAAGACTGACACCAAAATTTGGGGGCTTTCGGGGTTTCTAAACTCTTTGATGTCCTATGGTAAGGCTTTGTACAGCTCCTCTTCTTTTGTCTCATTAGTTTCACAAGCATCTTGCAAATTTTCAGTGCTTAATAACTGGAGCAGGCTCTGAGAGCTGTGGAAATCTGCATCTAGGAGAGGCTACCCCAGGACTTTTGAATACTGTTCACATGGATATGTGTTCATGGGCCTTTCTGTGGTGACAGGGCTTTGACCTACGTGTGGAGCACACCCACTGCTTCAGCCACCACGGGGAAGGAGGGCACTACCATCAGGACACCAGCCCCGACAGCGTGCAGTACCTGGGGTACTTCCTGCCCGCTGAGCTGCTCTTCCGCATCGACAGGCCCCAGGAGACCCACCTCATCGGGAGAGACTGAAGCTGTGGTGACAATTGAATCAATTGAATCTTTCTAAAACATAAATGCTGATTTTTTTAACGCTTTTAATTATGTACATTTATCAGAGTCAAGAATAAATATGACAGCAGTAAAGAGATGACTTCCTCATTTTGTGAGAGAGAGAAAATTGGGGTGTATCTGTCATTGCAATGATGACTGTTACGGCCCCAAGAAGGACGCAGACCTGTTAAGAGTGGGTCTGGAGAAGGGAGGGAAGGCGGCCGCTCTTGTAGTGCTCTGTGTTGCTGACTCCCGGCAGAGCGGGACAGCACCGGGGCTGCTGCTGCTGATAGCGACCGTCCCCTCGGGTCCGGCCCCGTCTTCTCCCGAGCGCTCTCCGGAGATAGCCGAGCCCGCCCGCCGCTGGCCGCGTCCCTTCCCGAGCGCTCTCCGGAAACAGCCGAGCCCGCCCAGCGGTGGCCCCGCCCCATCACCGGCGCGCCCCCGCTCGGCACCCGTAGTCGGCACGGGGGTCGCGCCTGCCCCGCGGTCGGAGGTCGCAGCAAGATGGCGGGCGTGCCGGCCGTGCGCATCAGCATCGAGTCGGCGTGCGAGAAGCAGGTGCAGGAGGTGGGGCTGGATGGCAGCGAGACCTACCTCCAGCCGCTCTCCATGTCCCAGAACCTGGCGCGCCTGGCGCAGCGCATCGACTTCAGCCAGGGCTCTGGCTCCGAGGAGGACGAACCGGGTTCGGGGGGCCGCGCCTGGGCCGAGCCGGGCGAGGCGGAGGATGAGGAAGGTGAGGGGCCGCGGGCCCAAGGCTTCCCGTCAGTCGGCCTGCGGCCTGAGCTCTCCCGCCGGGCTGTGGATGCTGCCTGGCCTGAAGCCCACTGGTGCCTGGGCCTGGCGTCTTCCCGTGGATGCCCGCAGTTGGCCGTGGATCACGATATTCGTGTCCGAGTCCCAGCAAATCACTGTGGTAGAGTGGAAAAGGGTAGATGCGGGTATCGTGCAGCAGTAGGTTGTATTTCATCTCTTTATGATCTCTCTGTGGTTTAAGAACAAGCCTTGCGCTGTATGTTTTTAAAGTCTTTTGTTTCCTTTTCTTCTGCTCTGCTTTCAGGGTTGGTAAAGTTTCAGCCATCCCTCTGGCCTTGGGATTCGGTGAGGAACAACTTGAGAAGCGCCTTGACTGAGATGTGTGTGTTGTATGATGTTCTGAGCATTGTGAAGGATAAAAAATTCATGACTCTAGATCCAGTTGTGCAAGATCCCCTTCCTCCAAAACAGGCAAGTTGTACCTACTTGTATAGCTTGTATGGCTCGATACGAAAGGTTTTATTTCAGAGGGTGTTTTTTCATGTATGATGCGTACACGGTTTAGTCAGATGTTCCCTGTGTGGTGCTGGCACAGTGCTGTATGGATCAGAGTGAGGCTGAATGGGATGTGAGGCTGATTTCAAAGGCGTCTTTGCTGAAACTATAAGTCCAAATGTGACTTATGGGTGTGTAATGCGGGTGTGAAAGTAATCCTAAAGAAGCTACTGAACATCCAGCAAAAAAAGTTATTAGTCACAGAATCATAGAATGGTTTGTGTTGGAAAGGACCTTCAAGGTCATCCAGTTCCAGCCCTCTGCCATGGGCGGGGTTGCCTCATACTAGACCATGTCACGGAAGACTCTGTCCAGCCTGGCCTTGAACACTGCTAGGGATGGAGCATCCACAACTTCCTTGGGCAGCTCATTCCAGTGCCTCACCACCTTTATAGTAAAGAACTTCTTCCTTATAGCTAACTGAAGTCTCCCTTGTTGAAGTTTGAGCCCATTACCCCTTGTCCTGTTACTGTAGTCCTTGAGGAAGAGTCCCTCTCTGGTATTCTTGTAGACCCCCTTCAGATCCTGGAAGGCTGCTATGAGGTCAGTGCCAATGAGCTTTCAGTAACAATAGCTTTTTGAGACTTGAGGTGCAAGTGGCTTATTCTCTCTTTTTTCTGTGACTAGAATCCTCAGTTTCTACAGTTGATTTCGAAAAAGAAGTCCTTAGCTGGAGCAGCTCAAATCCTGTTGAAAGGCGCAGAAAGATTATCCAAATCAGTAGCAGAGAACCAGGAAAATAAGCGACAAAGAGACTTCAACTCTGAACTGCTGAGACTGAGACAACACTGGAAGCTGAGGAAAGTAGGAGACAAAATTCTTGGTGATCTGAGCTACAGAAGTGCAGGTAAACAAGCAGAACAAGCCAAAGGGTCTTTTGTTTTTCTTAAGAATGGATATTTATACTTCATGGATTTTTTTAGCTGGAAAACCAGATGGAATATCTGTAATAATAAATAACATAATTTAACACAAGTTTATTATAATCATGAGACAAGATTGTAAGAGGGGGAAACTTGTTTTATTATCAGGAAAAATCTTGTGCCATCCTCTGGCTAGAGAGTGATTTCAAAGGCTGTGTAGGTTTCTAGTAAAGATTGCTTTGCAGAAACAATTCTGTATCAACAATATAGTTGATCAGTTGACAGGTAGACCTTGTAATCTTTGGCTTTTATCTACATTTGGCCTGTAAAGCATTTTTTTAAAAAAATGAGGTGTATGTTGCATTTTCCTGTGAGCAAAGATCATAGAATCATAGAATATATCAAGTTGGAAAGGACTCATAAGGATCATCATGTCTTAGGTAGTCCTGCTGGGACTACCTAAGACTAAACCATATGACTAAAGAGTGTCATTGAAGGTAGTAATTTAAATCTGCCCTCTTTCATTTTAAAACCATTCCCCCTTATCCTATCCCTATCCTATCCCTTTGGCCCTTGTCAAAAGTCCAGCTTTCTTGTAGTCCTTTTTAGGCACTGGAAGCTGTTCTAAGGTCTCCCCAGAGCCTTCTCTTCTCCAAGCTGAACAAGCCTAGCTCTCTGAGCCTCTCTCCTTAGCAGAGCTGCTCCAGCCATCTGAGCATCTTTGTGGCCTCCTCTGAACTTGCTTCAACAGGTCCATGTCCTTCTTATTTTGGGGGCCCAAGAGGACAGTGGACTGCAGGTGGGGTCTCATGAACTGAGTAGAGGGGTAGAATCACCTCCCTCGACCTGCTGGTCATGATGCAGCCCACCATGTGATTGTCTTTCTTGACTGCAAGCACACGCTGCCATCTCATGTTGAGCTTCTTGTCAGCCAACACTACCAAGTCCTTCTCCTCAGGGCTGCTCTCAGTCTGTTCTCTGCCCAGCCTGTATTTGTGTTTGGGATTGCCCGGACCCAGGTATAGGACCTTGCACTTGGCTTGGTTGAACTTCATGAGGTTGGCATCTGCCCACCTAGCAAGCATGTCAAGGTCCCTCTGGATGGCATTCCTTCCCTTCAGCAGATCAACCAAACCACACAGCTTGGTGTCATTGGCAGACTTGCTGAGGGTGCATCAGTCCCACTGTCCATGTTGCCAACAAAGATGTTAAGCAGCACTGGTCCCAATACCAGTCCATGCAGAATGCCACTTGTCACTGGTCTCCACTTTGACATCAAGCCTTTGACCATAACTCTTTTTGAGTGTGACCATCCAGCTAATTCTTTATCCACCAAGTGCTCCATCCATTGAATCCATGTCTCTGAAGCACAACTATGGAGTTTTGGAGACTTAGAAAATACATAGTCTTCCAGAACAGAGGTATGAGCTTCATTAGTTGCAGAAGGTGCTCTATACAGAGTATGTATGTTCTTGTCTTTCCTTCTTAGGTTCCCTTTTCCTTCATCATGGCACATTTGAGGTGATAAAGAACACTGATATTGACCTGGATAAAAAGATACCTGAGGATTACTGTCCTTTGGATGTTCAAATTCCAAGTGATTTAGAGGGATCAGCTTATATCAAGGTTTGCCAGAGAGACTTTAATAATGTAGTGTGGGTTTTGTTTTGGTGTTTGTGTGCTTGCAACAAAGAACAAACATCAAATAACGTTCTCTTTTCACCCAGGTTTCCATTCAGAAACAAGCTCCAGACATTGGTGACCTTGGGACAGTCAACCTGTTTAAAAGACCCATGCTAAAACCAAAACCAGGTATAACTAGCTGTATGTTGTTTTTTGAACATGTTCTGAAGAAATGGGTCTGTGTATGGTGTTTATTTGAAAATCTTAGCATATAGCTGAAATAAAATTACTAGGATTGTATTCTAAGTATTCTGGAGCACCTTTTGTTAGGCATTGGAAGTTAGAGCACAAAACCAAAAGCAAACCGAGGCATTGTGTTTCAGCCAGTTACATCCCAGTAGTTCAGCAGAACTGAATGTCTGATTGTTCACTCTTAACTTTGGCCAAAATGTAGAATTGTTTCTGTGCCTCATTTGTTTTCTCTGGATCTGAAACTCTGCTGGCAGTATGTGCATTTGTTACCAATAGCTCACGTGGCTGGTGAGGATTGAGTCATTTGCTATGTACCCTTATTGAAAGCTGTACATTTTTGGGATTAAAATTTCATCCTTTACTCTTTAGGATTAAAAAGAACTGACAGGGTTTTATTTCACAATGGGCTGTGACACAGATACTTGTGCTGTCTTGACCATAGACAGGATGCTGTACTATATAGATGTTTCATGTGGTATTGAGGGCACAGCATAGAGCTTATGTGCTTACCCAGACCAGAATATTCCAAGAATTTGGGCCCTGTAACTCCTGTGGAAGCACGTACATGCAATTACAATTATTTGGTGGTTCACTGTAGAGTGAATTTAATAAAGCTAGAAGTATCATTGAAAGTAAATTGCAGCTTAAGCAGAGCTCACAAAAGATCTGGAAATGTAATGGGCAGTTCCAGTTGGGAGCTGCAATTCACGGTATACATATATGAAGGTAACACTAATGCATTTTTCCACTCCATTTGGACAGAAGCTGCTGACTACCTTACCTTAGCAGTTATTCATAGCTACTGAAGTGTCTGGTATCTGAACAAAAAGGTAGCTTTTTCTTACCCTTTCCTTCTACAAACGTTGGTTTATATTTCTCAGGCTCTCCCCACTGGCAGACAAAGTTGGAGGCTGCACAGAATGTTCTTTTATGTAAAGAAATCTTTGCCCAGCTCTCACGAGAAGCTGTTCAAATTAAATCCCAGATTCCTCACATTGTTGTGAAAAACCAGATCATCTCCCAGCCTTTCCCAGGTAGGAAACTTTGTGAGACTTCTATAACCTATTATTTGCTTAAACATGAACTGAAACTCTGATTGATGAGACCTTTTTAAGCGCTCTGCTCTTGATGACAACAAAAACAGGAACCTTGTTTTTCAAAGGTTTTGCAAAAACAGAATTTCCCAGAATTGGAGTTTTGGTTGCTAATTATAGAAACATCCAATTAGTGCACTTTGGTTTCTAATTTACTCACATTTTATTATGTGGAGTTTGGATTGTTTTACTTTGTGATTGGTTTTTGTCAGTAGCACTTAAAAGCTGTCAACTGTATTACAGGGAGGGGATGATCAGGTGACTCTGTGGTGCTGGATTTAAACCACAACATGTGTGCACATTGCAGCTTCGAGCTGTGCATAAATCAGTGCTGCTGGATTGGGTGCAGGTGGAATTTAAGACTTGAGTTAATGGGTCTTCAAAAGAAGAGAAGCCAATACTTTTCAGTGAGGATAATGTAAACTGCATGAAGGTGGCTCAGAGTTGGCTGGTGAATCCTCTGTTCTTACAAGGGGTACACAGCTGATGATATCATGTGAAGAATATGTTTCTGGATTGCTTCAAATTTATAGGATGGTAAATCATTCCTTCTTTGGGGAAGGAATGGGATCCTGAAGACTCTCCTTTTTGTTTGGGATTGAGTCATAGAAATTGATGTGAAATGTACATAGTAGTTAATAGTTGCCCTTTCAACACTTCAGTCAGTGGCAAGTCTTATTTGCCTTTGTTATTGTGCTCTTCAACATCATTCTTTGATTTTCTGATTATGGTGAATATTGGTTGTAGAAATACTGATTATAATACATGAAGAAAACCAGTTCTCAGTAGCCTCCTTGAAAATTGTCTGTGTCCTTATTTGTGTTGTGGTTTTTCATCTGCTTTGTACAGGTTTACAGTTGTCTATTTCTCTGTGTCACTCTTCCAATGACAAAAAGTCACAAAAGTCTGCTTCTGAGAAACAGAATCCAGATGATCATCTTTATGTTCTGGAACATAATTTACATCAGCTTATCAGAGAGGTAATACATTTATGGTGAGGTACTGAAGAGGTTTTGGGCTTTTGTAGTCTTCTACATGGCATGCAGCACTGTTATAACAATAGAGTGCCACTAGAGGCCAGTCACTTTCTATCCATTGGTGTGAGGCAACATTCTGTTTAGTTCTAGTGTGTAGAGGTAGTTAGGGAGTTCCAGTTAATGCTTTCGTGGGGTGCTGGTTTCTTGCTTAATCTCTGGCCTGGCATTCCCTTCAGAAAAGCTGTGCAGGGTTTTACCAGTACAGCTTGTCGGTTTCCCTTGTTTCTTTGTGTCTAATTAGTGCTTGTCGAGTACTTCAAGTGAGCATCTGTTCAGCCCATACTTCCATGAAGGAAGAGCAATCAATTACCATAATAACTTTGCTTCTTTTGAGGTACTTCTCTGCTTCAATGTCTTAGATTCAGAAGGATGTGGGGTAGGAGGTTGAGCTTGCATCTGTTCAGGAAAGGAGCATAATCTTAGATGCAGTTGTGAAACCGTGTTTCAGAGAGTGTTCATCTCCTTAGAAGCGCAGGTCATGCAGTCATGTGGAATAGTCCAGTGTTTCAAGCACTGAACTGGGTTTCCTGAGCCCAGTGCCCAGCTCTGTGAATTTCCTTTCTTAACTTGGAACCAGATGTTAATTTTTTGTACCCCTTTTTATTTCTGAAATACTTCCTTTATTTTTGTTTGACCATTCTGTCTGTCTCCAGAGGTGTGTATGAGGCAGACTTACTGGTAGGAGCTACTGCCATACTGCCAAATCTGTTAGCTAGCACATGTTTTTAAAAATCACTTCCCATAAAGTTTGAAAGAGCTGCATAAATGGGGGAGGCAAAGTATGAGTGGAAAGCTGCTTTAAAGTGCTGTCAAATTTATAAAGTAAAAAAGTTGTGCTTTTGGAAAGTATGTATACATAAAACACCTGATGTGAAGCAGCATACTGTAGTATATATATATCTTCTTGCAGATACATTATTTGGGTGCTTCCTTCTATAACATTTTTTGTTTGTTGCAGTGTCACAAGCAAACCCTGAGCTCAACAGTGATGCCACATCCAGCTAGTGCGCCTTTTGGCCATAAGAGAATGAGACTTGCAGGACCCCAGGCTTTTGATAAGAATGATATCAGTTCTTTACAGTCGAATGAAGGCCTTCTGGAAAAGATAATAAAGCAGGCAAAGCACATCTTTCTGAGACGCAGGTAGGTCACAAGCTGTTCTTGTTAAAGTTACAATAAAATGTACCATTATGTAGAATACAATTGATCTTTTTTTCTGTGTTCTTAGAGCTAGCAGCTATTTCCTTCACTGTTGAAATAGTCTATTTTTAAGTACTAAGAACCAATAACGCATCAGGAAATACTAGCAATAAGCAGTTGGCTAGTAAAAAAGAAAAGAAATGGGGTTTCTTAGAGGTCTCTGTGACAGCTCTGACGTAGGCTGCTGATAATGGTCCCTACTTTTCTGAAGCTGCATAAATCTATTTTAGTATTCTTTCCTGTGCAGTAGCTCATTCTGAGTAATACCACTTCAATACTGCTGCAGAGTGTATGTGACATGTACCAAGTAAACAGGTGCTCCATTAGCACCAAAGTGGTGCTGAAATAGAACTTTGTTTCACATGTTTTATTAAATTTCCCTTTTTATCTTTTTGGTGTGCCACCAAAAGAAAACCTAACAAACTAATAACCTCCTCACTTCCTTTAATCAAGATAAGAGCTCAAGCTCTCTAGATTACTGTACATGATTATGTCTTTATCTTCTAGAACTGCTCGAACCATAGACAGTCTGGCCAGTCGTATTGAGGATCCCCAGATTCAGGCCCACTGGTCCAATATAAATGATGTTTATGAATCCAGTGTTAAAGTTCTTATAACTTCTCAAGGATACGAACAAATATGCAAGTATGTATGAAAGTGCCTGTGTCTTTCTAGTTGTAGAAGCATGCAGCAATGTCAGAGTGTATTCAAGTTGGGTTATACAGATTCTCTTCAGGCAGACAAATAGGAACCCCTTATTTGTGTGTGCGTGTTTGGTTTTGAGTTGTGGGGGAACAGCCACCCTAAGAAAATCTTCACCCATTTTAAACTTTAATGAAGAAACTTAAGTCATTAACCAGCACATTTCCCTTTCAAAGAGGGAATTGAAGGTGAAACTGGCTGTTTAAGGAAGGGAGGGTTGCTTTGGATAGAGATAGATGAATATACATTCTCTTTGTATGTGCTGGATTCTGAACTTCCAGTCTGGTCATGGACAGCTAGTCAGTGCTCAGTCCTAGCTCCGTTGCATAGGTACTGAAATGTGGAACTTGTGTAAGTCATGCTATTAGTTACACACATTGTCTTCAAAATAAGAGATTTCATATGCCAGAAATGAATGCATGCTGACCAGCAGGGAATGATCCAATGTGTTCACAGTGGATGACCCAGCTGGTTTTCCTACTTTGAGCTTTTTCTACTTTGAGCTTTTCTTCTTTGACCCAGCTGTTTTTTCTGCTTTTCTACAGTCCTCTCTGGCTGTGTCCACACTGTGGAGCAGACTGTGGTCATTGGTGCGATTTGCAGTCTCACTTCCAGAGTACATGTGCTGCCCAAGTCTTGGCTGTAGGTTAGAGCAAGCCTCAAGTACACACCATTTTCCTCTGCCCCTCTGCAAGGAAACTTGGGCACAGTGCCAGGCAGGAGCTGTGAGGCACCTCAGGAGGTTACTTGACGTGAGCAAGCAGTGGGCCAGGTCTGGGAACATGCCACAGAAGATGTCCCCTGCAGTAGAGGGAGCTGTCATGAGGGGTGAAACTGAAATGTTTGGAGTTGCAGTCTTGTTCCATAGGATTTGCACTATCCTCATCTTAGAGTTGTTGAGAGGAATTCTGTGCTCTTAGTTTCCTGTTTTCTTAAGGAAGTGTAATGCATTTTGAACAAACGTGCATCTTGTCTTCAAAGATCCATTCAACTACAGCTGAACATTGGAGTTGAACAAATCAGAGTTGTGCATAGAGATGGAAGAGTTATTACACTATCCCATCAAGAGCAGGAACTGCAGGATTTCCTTTTATCTCAGGTAGATTCATATACATTCTTCTTCGCTTCTTGTAATGTTCGGGAAACAGAAGAAGTTAGAATCTTACCTTTATCTCTGTAGAAAAACTTTGTTTAAAGATAGTGGAAGTAGGAAGGTGAATGACTGAATTTTTCAGTATGTTTGTATAGAGTCTTTAGCAACTGTAACTAAAATACAATGCCAGGTTTTACTAAGGTCAGTAGTAATAGTAATTTTTCTCCTCCCATTTAAAATACATTTCTTTATGCTATTCATCATGGGAACACTGAAGAGTTTTGCTTACTTCAGAACAAGTCAGTGAGACTCATAGCAGACAATAAAGTGCTCAATATATGAAACTTACTGCAACCAAGACCTGTCTAGAGATCTTAATGAGCCCACAATTACAGTGGTTTCAACATTGTCTTGTTAATGTTCACTTTGCATCAGCCATTACTAAATCAGCTGATATTTGAATGAACTGTGTTTTCTTAAGTGCTTAGAGCAAGCTGCTGGTTTTAGTCAGAAGTGACAGTGTCCCTACTATGCATTATAAATAGCCAAGGTACAGGTCTTTAATAACAGTGGTTGGCCTGTTGCAGTTAGTGAAACTCCACGACACAGAAAACAAGTTGAAACAGATTCTGCTGAGGGTATCTTTTTGGTCAAGTGTTTTCAGACTTGTTCACAGAGAACTGCTGAACAGTGCTAGCTATTTCTTTGTTACAAGCGTTAAGTCATGATACAAAAAAACATTAGCTTTAAACTTCTAAGCTGTTAAAGCTCAGTGCTTGCACTTTAGCATTAGTGGGAATAATCATGCACCTGAGAACCACAACTTTTCTTTCCCAGAGTGTGCTGTGAGAATAATCTCACAGATTTTATATCTTTTGTCCAGCAGAAGTCTCATTTCCATTCAAAGAAAGAATTATTTCCAAGCGCTGTTTGTATCACTTGAATTAGTTCTTGAGACCTAAATAAAGGCTTTTGTAACTTGAAAGCAATACTTAAATAAATTGCAGAAGCCCATATAGCTGTGAAAGATACATCTGACTGCATAGTGTGCTTAATACAGTGGTCTTCTCTGTGTGCAGAAGAAAAGAAGTCCGGTAAAACCCGGAAGCAATTATTTCTGTGGTGTGCAAATACTGAACAGAAGATGAACCTCTTGTTACCTTTCAGATGTCACAGCACCAAGTTCATGCAGTTCAGCAACTTGCGAAAGTTATGGGATGGCATGTGCTGAGTTTCAGTAATCATGTTGGTCTGGGGCCGGTGGAGAGCATTGGCAATGCATCAGCAATAACTGTAGCATCGCCAAATGGAGACTATGCTATTTCAGGTACTTCTCATCCAAATGTATGAAAAATCTTAACATTAAGTGAATTCTACAGGGTTTGTGTGTCTCTTTCTGAGTCTCTAGAATTTCATTGAATAATGTAAATTTATAGCAAAATATTCTAGAAACAATCTCTTTTGTGTATGCAGTTAACACCTAAATAGAATCAATACTTTGCTCAGTAAGCCATGTAATATAAGCCTCATTTAGTTTACAAAGGCTTGAAACTGTTTCTTAGAATTAGCATTGAAAAGCCAGATTACAGAAACCATGAAGATCGTGAGAGAAGGGAACAAGACAAACAACACAATCACGACTGTGGACTTAATGAGAACAAATTTTGGTCTCTTCAGGGATCTTCTTGGAAGAATCCTATGGAATGCCATTCTATGGGATGGAGAGAAAAGGGGTCTGAGAGAGTTGGTTATTTTTTTTCCCTAAGTATCACATCTTTCAAGTTCAATAATGGTCATTCCTTTGTGCAGGAAGTTGTGCAAAGGTGACTAAAGATCTGTGTGTATGAACAGGGGGCTCATGACTAAACTCATGACATAAAAAGGAAGATGCAAGTGATTATAAGCAGGACCAGTTGATCTGGAAAATAGACTGTCCAAACATGCACTGATGGGGATAGGAAGGCTAACGCCCATCTGGAGTTGAATCTGGTGGGGGATGTACAGGGCAACAAGAACTTCAACAGGTAGGTCAGCAGTAAAAAGAAGACTAGGGGAAATATGGGCCTGCTGGTAAATGTGGAGAGGACCTGGTGGCACAGGACGTGGCAAAGGCCAAGGTACACAATGCCTTCTTTGCTTTCATCTGAAGACTGGCCTTCAGGAATCCCAGGTCCCTGAGACCCATGGGATATTTTGGAGCAAAGAGGATGTACACAAGTTTATGGGACCAGGTGGGATGTATCCATGAGGGCCGAGGGAGCCAACTTATGTCACTGTAAGGCCATTCTTGATGACCTTTGAAAGGTCATGGTGATAAGGAACGATTCCCGAGGACTGGAAGAAGGCAGGTGTCACATGCTGTGTTCAAGAAGGAGAATCTGGGGAACTAGTCTGGTCAGCCTCACTGCAATTACTGGGGAGATAAGGCAAAAGCCAGTCCCAGAAGCAATTTACAAACTGTTAAGTAAAGGGTGATGATAATGATGGGGAGTAATCACCATTGATTTATGAAGGAGAAATGATGTTCAGTCAGCCTAATAGTCATCTCTTTGTGGAAGGCTAGCTTGGTAAGTGAGGGAAGAGCTAAGTGTTATCTCCCTAACTGCTTATTTAAAACACAAACACAGACACACACCACCACCCAACATCACAGCACAAAACCCATCCAAGCCAAGAGAACACCACCACCCTACACCAGTCCTGCGGAATTTTGTGATTAAAAGCAACAACTGTCCCGAGTGACTCCATTGCTGTCCATTTGATGTAAATCCACTAGAAACCATATCTTTTTGATCACGGTTTTCAACAGAATGGTGGGAATACACCCAAGGTAAGATTTGGCCAAAAAGCCCTTTGCCCTTCCTAACATCATTAGGGAAAAATAAATGCATGTGTAAGCTGTGTGTGTGTGCGGGTTTTGTCAAATGTTTCACTGGTGTGCTCTAACCAGAACATGTGGTGCTAAAGCAACAAAATCATAGAGAAATGGGAGACCAGAAGGAGAAAATTCAAAGAGAAAACATTAATAATAATTAAAAGGTTATTTCCCTTATTTGCTTTCAGCATGTTTGGAATTGAGTAGGAGTAATATATAGCATACATGAGGAAGGATATTTAATATGAGGAATTCTTACAGTATAAAAATGCTCATACAATCTCTGTTCATTACAGTGCGTAATGGCCCAGAAAGTGGCAGCAAAGTTATGGTTCAGTTTCCACGGAATCAATGCAAGGATCTTCCCAAAGGCGATGTGCTGCAAGACAACAAGTGGAATCATCTTCGAGGGCCCTTCAAGGAAGTACAGTGGAATAAAATGGAAGGGCGGAACTTTGTCTATAAAATGGAACTCCTTATGGCTGCCCTAACTCCGTGTTAATAATCCATCTGCCTCTCCCTGCAGCTTGGAATCATCACTGAGCTGCTTACAGTCACTGCTGAGCAGCAAAGGGAAATGGGAGCTATAACACAATGCAAGACAGCAAACCCAAATGTATTTCCTGTACAGATATGTTCATTGTACTGTTTCTAATAAAACTTTTTTTCAATAACATCTAAAATAAACTTCTGGGAGAGTTCCTTTCAGCTGTTTCTTTGCAGATTGCTCTATCTAAAGTAGCAGAGCTGAGTCACTGATGTATTTTTCTTTTATTAAATCAATTCAGTAGTTCTTTGCTATATGAAAGGTGTCTGCTCAGAGTCATTCCCTTCCCTCTCATGCTCCTACTTTTCTCAATAGATCTTTGTAAGTATTGCTGAGAGATGAAAATTGCTAGACTGAAATTGTGCTATTGCTAAGCCTTTTAGTGGCTGAGACCACAGGGGATGGCTGTCTTGAGGGAAGCTGATATACTCGTTTGATGAGAGGTGGGACAGCAGAGGAGAAACAGAGCTCCCTTGTCAAGAATTAAGGCTAAAGAAAGCTTAAGGAACAGTCTTCACTGGGTGACATTCTTGAGCTGGAGTTTGTGCATGGATGTGGCTTCTAGGTGATCCATTTCTTTTTTGGGAGATATTTGGTGGCAATTCTTGCGAGTGCTACGAAGTCGCAGCTTTTGGTAAACGTCTTTCCTTTCTGATGGCTGCAGGTGAGCCTGTGTGATTGTTGGTTACTTTGCTTGTGTTTTCTGTCCTTGTTTTTTGCAAGTATGTAGCAGAAAGGGTCTTACTTGGCTTGCAAGACTGACAATTTGAGTTTGAGGGTGACGTTCCTAAATTCATGTCCGGATAGAAGCAGGTAACTCATGCAGTAGACCTTGCATCCCCACAGATTGGTTTGTTTGCTTGTTTGGGTTTTTTTCCTGCACTGTCATTTATTATCATCCAGGGAAACAATAATATCCTGAAGATCAGCTCTTTTGAGTTCCTTGAAAATAAAACACATTTTTGTCTCTCTTGGTTGT